>APFE031410074.1:34615-122198 GCA_000404065.3 Pinus taeda | reverse complement strand
CAACAAAGTCTCAGGTGAGTCTAATGAGATTCCTAGAATCAATGCTCTCTTTCTAAATTCTTGAGTGTACCCTTGCACACTTTGCCCTTTCAATTGTCGAAGAGTTTACCAACTCATCATTGCTTGCTGCATGTAAGCCAATGGATAGAATTGCTTTTTGATTGAAAAAATAAATTCACTCCAGACAGAGATAGTCTTACCATGTCTTTTCATGTTAGCTTGGGTCCTGCCTTCCCACCAAACCAAGGCAGTGCCTCCGAGGCATAGGCTTTCCAGCTGAATCTTTCTCTTGTCTAAATCGATATTCTGCACTCTGCAATAAGCATCAATTTGTCTAATCCAATTGTCCAACTTTTTTGCATTCAACTCTCCATCATATATAAGGTAAATCGAATTTAACACATCTACTTTGATCAAAGATGTTTTCTTTTTAGAGCTATTAGGAGGTGTGAGAAAGCTTTCCTCTTTCCCTTTTCCTTTTAGGTGGTCATGCGAATGTGACTCATCTTCTCCTTTGTCTTCTTTAGAGCATGATGAATCTTCATCCTTATGTTTTCTAAAGTCCCTATACATTTCTTCAGCCATGGACTTTATGGCTAGGAAACTATCTAAGAATTGAGGGTCTAGCCCCATAGAACCTTCCTCTGACATTGTCTTCCGAGGATAGACTCTCCCAATTTCAGGATTAGTTTCGACCAACTCTCCTTCTCCTAATTTGAGCTTTAATCTAGTTAGCAATCAATAGCTAAACCAACACAAGATTTTCTAACCTTAATAGCCTCAAGCTCTGATACCACTTGGTCTGAAATTCACTCGTGAGTGATCTCAATTAATTAAATAATGAATGAAGGTATTATAGACTCATGTGTTGGTGTGTGTCTATGTTATTTTAGGCAATAGATCGATCAGATTGCAAAATACACAGACACTGGAAGAATGGAAAACAATAAGAGAAACATAGTAAGCAAATGCAAGAACACAACAGATTTAATAAGGAGTTCACCCTATTCTCCAGGGCCACATCTCCAGTCCAAATTTTAATGGTGGCATTCTTTTATTGTTTGTTTAAAGCAATGATTTAAAATGAGGAGCTCAACTTGAGTCTCCTGAAACAGAGGATGCTTAGTAGGGTGGTTCTTGGATTCCCCAAGCCACTAGAGTGCAAAGACTCTTTCCTTACCAAGTCTCGACCTCTCTGGTCTTTAATGGGATGAGTCCAATGGTGCTCAATTCCTGATAGATATCCTCACATGGATGGCTTGAACCTCTCAAGCCTGGTTCTGTCTGCTGAATGCTACCTTAGGTCAGCTCGGCTCTCTTTTTTCTGCTTCTTTCTTCACTATCTCTTTTGCCTTTTCTGTCACTGCTTTTCTTCTTTGGTTCTTCCTTCTCCTTCTCTCTGTTCTCTTCTCTGTCTATTTATTCATGGCTTAAAACCAATCTATCCTTGACTATTCACCTCCTCTTCTGCCCCTTCGGATCGCCTACTGCTATTCGCTTGGAGTTCTCTTCCCCTACGTCATCGCCAACGTCTCACAGGGAGGTGGGCACTTGTCCTCTCATGAACTGCGCGAGCTCTTCCTCGATGGTTCAATTTTTCAGTTACGCTGTGGAATGATTCATCCGCCAACTCTGCGGTCAAATCAGACTTCAAACTTTTGTATGTCACAGCTTAATTCCCTTGTCAAATCTAGTTTCTCCATCAAGTGTAACCTCCGCCGTCAGATTTGTAGCCCCCAGATCCTACAGTGTTCGCTCATTTCGTACGGTTGACTTGCTCAATCATTAGCGCGCGATGAGAGGCGGTGTTCTCTCTCATCCACTAGACACGCATCGTGCGTTAAATGGAATCGCTCATTTTCTGCCAAATCTGCTTACCGTCCCAATGTGCCTCCGATATACTATCGGTTTTGGAGTGTGGGACCCACCTTTTGCCTTAGTGCTTTCCTTATGGTTTCCTAGCTTCCCATGTGAGCAAGTGCTCAGGGCTTTTCCTTTTCGAGGGGTTTTTCCCAGCGATGTGCATCAGAAATCGCCTCTGTTTCCTGATCCAAGCTTCCTAACTGCTAGTTTTGCCTACTGTGCGGTCTCCATGGGCCTCGATTAGTGCACTTTGAGCGAGGTCCTCGTCGTTCCTTGCTGGTTGCAAACTTCCACTGTCCAGAGGCCTTCCTAATTGCTCTTTGTTCATGAATTTTGAAGTTTTTCCTGATTTGATATAGTCACATGGCACTTTGATAATTTTTCATGGATCCAATTCGGATCATCTGATATTACTTTATGACTTATGCTGTTTGATTCTGAATGAATATTTGATAATTCTATTTAAGATTCCTTATGACAATGTTTCAATCTACATCCTTTTATCTTCAAGAATTAAAAATTTGTTAATTTATTTATTACTCATTAATCATTGCAATCTAGTGTTCAAATATAGCCATATTTTCTCTCATCTACGAGATAAAAAATGTTATTTATATACTTTAGATTGTTCATGCATACATATTTCAGATACCAAAACATATGTTTGAATAGAATGAAAACCTAAAAGTATTTTCTAATGTTCTATTTAAATCTTCAGCTAAAACTTATCTATTTGGTTTTCTGGATTCAATTCCAATTAGGATTTTAGATCTCATGATATTTTGCGTGGTATTACGCTCATTTAAATCCTTTAATTATTAGTATTTATATTAATTTAATTGTAGTTTTTCTTAGTTTAATTTTATTTTTAGATAGGTAATCGGGCCTTTGTTACAGAGGGAATACAACCATACTAAATGAAAAAAAAATCTAATTTGAACTTTGATTGGCCAAATACTCCCCTGTTCCAGGAGGATTTTTTCCACCTCACAACAATTCCTTGTGTAAATTGGATGCGATCATAACATTGTTGGAGTTATTATTATCACTTGATCCTTGTTGACATTGATAATTCTTATAATATGGCATACTCATCCATTACTTGTTATATGTTTATAATTGTATATGGCACAATGGAGTTACTATTCTTTTTAGAAGTGTTCTACAAGTTTCCCCAAGAGGGTACATTCAACTAGTTTTTGTTACAATATTGTTACTTGTAATGTATGTGTGTCATTATGTCCATGAAAATAGTTATGCCTATGAGATGGACCAGAAGGTGACACATGATTTCATGTTGAACCTAGGTTCCACATTGGGTGTGCCCAAAGTTCTAGGAAAAGAGTTCTTATACACAGAACTAACACAAGGAGCATGACAATATTTTCATATTTCTTCAAAAAATTCCTTTCTATTCAATATGTTCTTATATCCATATGTGTTAAGTATTTAGCTGTGAATACAACTACAACTATAGAAATCCTATTATTTAGTCGCATTGATACCATACGAAAAAAACAATTGTAGAAATGGATTGCTAGGGTATGGGTGTAGAGAGAAATCGGCAGGAAATATGAGCCTTGAAAATCAGTTACTGAAATTCTAGAAAGACTTTATAGTGTCAGATAATATGTACACTAATGATACAAATAATTGACCTGAGACTCAACAAAATAATTTTGACTATGCACACAATATTGTATTTTGATAGCCTCTTGGATAGAGCCAAATCTAGTCTTCTTTATTTGTTCTTTATATTGAGTCAGTTCAGTATCAATTTTCTTAATCTTCTCATTACTTGTGTCAAAACCCTTGTTAATCTACATGCATAGGAAACACAATAAAATAATTAAACTCATATATTGCCTGCAAATTATCATCTAAAAGAGACTTGTTGAGACATATTTATGTAACAACTTGTTTAATAGGATATGGTTCAATTTTGATCTTAAACAACACATCTATTGGTTTTAAATAAGTTAAATATATAACAATAATGACAACAAGCACTTAATTGAGCTTATTCTTCAACTATTTTACAAACCAATTAAAAAATAATAACTTAGAGTCTCAACAACAATCTTGAACTATTCGTCAAATCCAATAATAAAAAAAATAGCTTACACTCTGGGCAGCAGCTTGAAGAGTTAGATGAGGAGGCTCCTAGTCTATATTTTCCTTAAAGGAAAACAAAATCAATAGCTTGTATGCTACATAAAATTTCATGACAAATGGGAAACACATGGATGAATAGATTGTAACAAATCCCCTTACCTCACTAAGGAAAGAGACTTGTTACTAGTGAATCTGGTCCTCATTATCCACTCATGGGAATGGGATTAGGAGGGTCGCACCCTCGATTTTTCTATATTTTTATTTTCCATCTTCTTCTGTGCATTTCAGTCCTTACCTTTCTCGCTCACAAAGAATGGCGATAATCAATTGCATGTTGCCACACATTGGTGCACCACAGGCCCGCCAATTTAATGAATGGACGACTAGTTGGGGTATATGCATCTCTTAATTCATGGCATCATCTTGCTCCCGACTCCTGACTTCTTGAGCTAGTCACAGTCAGTTCATCTCGGAACTTATAACTTGGGCTTTCTCTAAGCACTCGACCCCCGACCTTCAACCCAGTCAGTTCGGCATATCACTCGCACATCCTTCCACTGCATATATGAACCAACCACCCATCCTCTGACTAAGCTGCAATTAACACTACTTTTCTTATGCTATTATCCAAGTATTACTCCACCCTCCACTCTCTAGGTTATCTCCCTCACTGTGGTCCCTGCAGATAATCCACGTCCAATGTCCAATCACGCAAGAGGAGAATCCAACTACTACAATCAGAAACTTTCCCACCTATGGTCCTAACTACAAGAGGATAAGCCTTATCCAATCCTTTCTTTAAGTTAGGGGTTTCACCCCTTTGCTCCATAATAAACTCCCTTCCTTATTATTGAAGAATGGCTTGCTCATGGGTCTCTGGCTCTGCACCATGCAAATCCTTCAAAGGATATTTATGCACTCTCCCAAGAGACCAGTCCTACTACTGCGTGAATTACCTTGGCTTAGACTATGGCCTACTCTCAAGGACCTATTCAACTTATAGACCTACATCAGGACCTCGCCAATATGTCGAAGTCATACTAAGATGTTCCATGACATTACCCCCCTTGATCTTGGGTGATAGCTACATTGAGGAGTTATTATCCTATGGGCCGTCCCTTCCTTCGGGTAGGGAATTCCTCACATGGCAGTATAGGAACTCTTGCATATCTCATCTATCAGAAGTGTTACACCACCTTACGATGGGCTTCCACCTAACTTGCTCACATCAACTATTTTAGAATCCTCACGAACCCTCTGAGCAGTTCCTCGAGACTGCTCATGGGTAGCCGAATCATTTGGCTATTGGCAAGGACTCGCATCCCTCATTGCCAAATTCCTGATTGTGGGAATGGTGGCTTGTGCACAAGCAAGGATAAAGCCTATGGAAGTATGACAACTGGTAATGATTGACCCTAGGACACTCCCTATATATTTCACATATTGTTCACATGTCGACACAACACTTTGTAAACAGATACCCTGATCTAAACATTGACTGAGTCTAGTAAATAGAGGGTCTCTCTTATAAATTTGTACATTAATACAAAGGGTCTAAAAACCCACTTCTTCTAACTAATCATGGTTTGCAACTAGAATAGATCATTGAGGTCCTTAACTTCAGTTATGGAACTATTTAAGCATTTAGGAAACATTGTTATGTGACTCTTCTCCACTCTAAACTTCAGACACTCTATGATTACTATTGTTTATGGTATTAAATCATTTACTTTTTCATGTAAACATAGCACACATGTACCCATGCATAATGATAGCCACAATCAATATATAAATCAGCGTAATATCAGTTCATAATTACATCACAGATACATACACAACAACACATATTGTAGTCCTTGTTTATCCATATCTATTACAATGATAATGCAACATAACCCATTAATTACAAATAGTAATCATATAATATTTATCTTTTTGTTTGCAGCGAAATTGAGTCTCGCACTCTATCCACGTCATATTTTCCAAATGCCTCCCTCTCTTTTGCAGCAAGCTTCCTACCCCTCCATTATTGTTGTGTCTTTGTTGTTGTAGTCCCTCCATAAATTTTGTTCTCTTTTACTTCTTGTATTATCTCAAGCAAGCCTGGGCCTGAGTACTTTTCTCAACCTGTTTAATTTCAAGAACCAGTCGCTTTACCTCATGCACCATTCTGACTTTAATGCTTGTCCTCAAGTTCAGATTTCTTCTTTGCACAATAAATTGTATCATCCCTAGCAACAATTCTCCATCCCCGGCTCTGGAATCCATGTCCTATCCCCTGTAGGAATTTACAGGGTAAGTTCCTCAGACAGAACACCAAAAGGACACCGCTCACAAACAGATCACAGATCAATACACCAGTATTTTGACGTGGTTAAAACCCTCAGAGAGGGAAACAGTCCACGGCCTGTGCCAACGTGGCTACTACAGGCAATTTATTAATAAAAGAATGAAAATTTACATAAGCTTCTCTCATGCACGGTGAACCTACAAATGACCCTCATGCGCTTTAAATAGAATTCATGGACCAATCGGGTGTCAAGCCACGGATCAAGTGTCGGTAATACCGAGGAGAGAATGAACCGTCGGATCACTACATATCATGACCGTCGGATTGTAAGTTAAAAAATGTACAACGGTAAAGAAACACACTTTACCTAACTCTATACCTAACTCTATACCTAACTCTATACTAGACCAAGTTGAACTTAACTATTTCCTATGTGTCGGAATATCCTAACACAAACATCAAGGGGAGCAACATCACACAATACCTCATCCGTGAAGGGCTTGATGTTGTATGGAAGGTGACACTGTTGGCTCACACGAAGATCCTGTCCTTGGTGAGGCCACCTGACGGTGTACAGTTGTGGATGTGCCATGGTTGGTAAGCCCATATGCTTCATGACCTCTACTTAAATGAGGTTCTTTTTCTTCCTGCTGTCAACAATGAACTGTAGTGGGGAGCCCTTTACCCACATTTGGGAATGGAAGAGATACTCCTCCTCTTGATCTTTGGGTTCCTCCTTCTGGATCTTCATGGTGGCAACTGTTGCATTGGGCTCTGCATCGATAATATTCTTCCCTTTGTCCTTCCCCTTGTTGGATTTTGACTTAGGGTTAGAACATGCATCCGATTCTGAAACCCTTAGCTTGGCCACCAGTGACTGCTTGGCCCGACACTCACTTGTGTTGTGAGTGGAGCTCTTATGGAACTCACACCACTTTCTCGTGTCCTTTTTTGGCTTTGTGGTGCTGTCATTTTATTGCAGCATTGGCGGGTTATCATGGGTTGCCTTGCCTTAGCTTTGTCCTTTGTTGTGCAGTTTGGGGGCACCTTTCCCTTGCTTCAGATTCACAGATCTAAAGTATCGCTTCTTCCATTTAAACTTTTGCTCGATCTTGACAGCATATCGATATGTCGTGTCGAGCGAGGAGATGTTCAGGAATTCTATTTCTTCCTGGATGTACTTGTGCAAGTAGCTGCAGTATTTGAGTACCAAATGCTACTCTGAATCCTTGATACCCAACTTTGTGTGAAGGGTATGGAAAATATTGGTAAACTCCAATACGTCTTGGTCCCTTCCCTGCCACAGTGTGGTCTAGTTTATGTTTTTATCCTCATAGCTTCTGACATGGTAGTAGGGCTCCTTGATGGCATCTAAAAATGAATTCCAAGTGGGTGCAGCTGAAAATAGTGAGCCCGTACTTTCATCCTTCTACTCGAAGTAGGTTTCCCACCAATCCTTAACATGGGGGCTTCTTTGAGAAGAGAAAAAATAATCTTTTCTTGACTAGAAAAATTATGAACAGAAAAATACCCATCTAGAAGATTTAAACATTTATCTATGGCATCTGTGTCTATTTTACTCTCGAAGATGGGGATTTCAAAATTATCTTGTATCTTAAAGGGTGTTGCATTTCCAAAGTAGCTGTTGGAAGTCGATGCATCGCCTCTGGGTAGCCACTGAAGGATCTGGGAAAAGTTGTCCATCATCACGTTCCTTTTTAGTTGGAGGGCTTCTTTGAGCAAGATTTTGATAGGATCTCTTGGCCCCTTGTCTTTGTTTTCATCTTCCATGGGAGGCCGTCAGAATTTGTGAAGCTTGTCTTCCAGAGGTTCGACCAGTTCAAGCCCTAACTCCTTATATCCCGACCTCATTGGAGACAAGCAAAGAAAAAAAGAGAAAAAGCAGACCCCTCTAATACCACTCATCCAGATTTAAATAGAAATTCAACAAATTATAGATATAACCATACATATAGAGATGCATTTCTAGGTTTTAACCCCGTACAAAAATTACCTGCATACGAATTCTAAAACACAGAAAATAAACAATGCGAGAGCATAACACATAAAACCTATATACACAAAGATTTTCCACTGGATCCCAAAATCGGGACTACCAGCTTGATTTTTCATTATCTTCCATTAGATGTTTACAATACACATGTATACATGCCGAAGCATCTAATACCATGGACCGAAAACCATCGCATCCAAAACCATGTGCGAAGAATCATGCACAAAACCATAGGTAGGTCCGCCCAACCTAATATAGGGTCCAAAAAAAAAAATTCATGGGGCACTGCTCCAAATCCCATAGAGTGGGGTTTCCTGCACCCCTCAAACCCCCTATGACCCCCAACCCCCCACTACGTAATCGGCACAATGAAAGGGGGGCTCTGGCCCCCTCCTAACCTCCCAGTGAACTACGTTGGCTTGTCATGGAAAGAATATAACACAACCCAACGTTCTCCCACTTGTTGTTTTCTTTCCACCGAGGGCCACATGAGAGTTTAGTCATTTATCTAGCCCTACAACCCCCATTGTTTCTCTACACGAAGAGGACTTATCAGAGCTCCTAGATTTTGTCAATGCATCTGCAATATTCTTCAAAATGTCCACCATTACCAGCAACACCTTTTCGTCTTCTATCATATCCCTCGCAAAGTGATACTGAACATCAATGTGCTTTGTCTTTGAATGATATTGTTATCACTTAAGAAAATATTTCTAAATTCGGAGCATCAATTCTATTCCAAAGGATTGGTGTTAGTCTTGGTCTAGTCTTTCCATGGTTGCTTTAGTATCTAAGATCTAGAAAAGAGTCTTGTTGGTATGGTCAAATAGGGTTAACACTCCATTCTTGCCCATCACTGGTCCCACATCACTCATTATTTCCATGTGTCAAGCTTGTGTCAATGTTTACATTTTATATTTGTTCCTAAGTCATAATGCTAGATGGTGGTTAAGTCAATTTTATGGTTTTTAGAGTCTAAGTCATAGGGTTAGAGTCTCATTTCCATCATCAAATAAAGCTCAACAACCTTGTTTTACACTTTATGGATCTCATGTCATGTTTTGAAAGTCATGTGTTTAGCCATTTTGGAAAATTTTTGAAACTTGCTATGAATCTACATTTTCACAGCGCAAACAGTGTAAAAAACTAGTTTTGTGCTATGAAATCACTGAACTAGGAGTTTTCGTAGCGCGCTAATAAATCCTTGAAAAGGCCTGTTTCAGCATAAAAAACTATGTTTTCTGTGTTTACTATTCAACTTCTAGAAGGGGTCCTGAGCAGCTGAGAACTCAATTTTGAAAAATGAAAGACATTTTTCTTCCTAACATACCAAACTACAAAATCCTCTTTCAGTTTCTTCAAATTCGTTCTGAGGTGGGAGGAATTTATGGTTAAACTTGCACTACGAAACTACTGAAAGTCAAGCTTTGGCTTCTGGTTTTAGCAGTCTTTTTCAAGATTAGTTTCTTGTCACAGGAAAAGGTATTTTCAAATTATGAAGGAAGTTTCTCTTAATCAGTTCTCCAGCTACAATAACCTATCTCACTTTCTTCATAAGTGTTTTCCGTTGGGAGATAATAAGCTTTCTTTGAGACCCTAGTTTCAGAGAACAAATTTTTCCTGTTTGACACGTGTTTTTCAAGGACAGATGATGGACAGCTGAAGAAGTGTTTTAAAAAACCAAGAGAGGTTTTTGTTCTAGACATGGAATATAAAAATGTCTTTTCGTTTTGTAAAATATGTCATAAGTGAGAAGATAAGGGCTCTGTCCCACGTGCCATTTTCAAGGATCCTAAGTCTAAAAACAGGGAAACATGTTCCCTAATTTCTAGGGTTTGCCATCAGCAGTGAGATGACAACGTGGGAGGCTTCATCAAATTTGACTTCATGAGGTTGTAGCTATCAAAGAATGCATTTAAATGTTTACATAAGGCTGTTGTAATCATAATAAGGAGTTACACTCCTAGTTGTATTAGGTCTCTAGGACTGCTAGTTAGCTATTAAATGCATTTAAAGGTTTGTTTTATGGTTAGAATAGGTGTCACTGATGGAAAATTCGAATTCCCCTCATGGTGGAGGAGGAATCTAAGTCATGTAATGAACTCTATATATTGGAGAAGATGTGATGCACAAAGGGTTGGAAATTTTCAGAGAAAGACTCATACTGTGCCATTGTAAAAGATTATGTTTTTATGAATGCAGACTTTGGCTTTACTTCTCAAGATTCAGAAAGAGTTCAATGGTGGCTTGTTTATTTTTGTCCTTATTTCCTTATTTGTAGTAGTATGAATGTATGCTACTTAGAATTCATTGGTAATGCTCTAACTTCCTTCATACATTTGTAGACTGTGTTTTCCTTTATGCTACTGATGTACCCTTCATATGTTGAATTCTAGATGCCCTGACTTCCATGTAAAGCTAATTTTATTGTCATACTAAAGAATTTCTTGACTCCATAAGCCCAATGGATGCTTACTGATCATGTTCAACCATTCATATTTCTTCACTTGTTTCATAGAGTTAGCCATCTAATTTATTATCAAAAATCTTTAATCTTGTGACAGAGCCCTCTTAGGTTGGGGAGGCTAAGCCTCAGCCAAAAGTTGGTTTGAAATAGTTACTCAAGGTCTACCTAATCAATAGCCTAATCAGGGCTAGGTTTTGTGATAACAGATATGCAGGATTCTTTGCTAAGAAAATTGCACTTTGGCTATCATAGTCTATCCTTATAGCTCCCTGTACTAAACCCATACTTGAACATAATCTCTGCAACCAAATTGCTTCCTTACTTGCATGAGTGGCTTCCATGTATTCTACCTCTATAGTTGATAGTGCCACTATAGATTGTTTCTTACTCATCCAACTGACTACACCTACAAATAGGTTAAACACATACCCACTTGTAGATCTTCTCTAATCCAGATCTCCATCCCAGTCTGCATCAACAAAGCCACGAATATCCAACACTCTTTCCAATCCTAGTCTTCCTTGGTACCACAAACCATAACCACTAGTGCCACACAAATGCCTGAAAACTCACTTCACTATTTTCCAGTGCTCCTTCGCTAGTTTTGACATAAACCTGCTCAATACTCCCACTGCATGTGCAATGTCTGGTCTAGTACAGACCATCACATACATCACATACATCAAGCTTCTGACTGCACTTGCATATGGAACACGGGACATGTCCTCTTCCTATTCTTGTGTCTTCGGACACTATTCAGCAGATAACTTTACACCCACAAGAATAGGAACCATCACCGATTTACTATCCTACATATTAAGCCTCTACAATATTGTCTCCACATACTTCCTCTAGTTTAACCAAAGCTTCCTCTTTGTTCGATCTCTTTTAATTTCCATGCCCAAAATATAGTTTGCAGCACCAAGATCGTTCATGTCGAATTTGGAGGACCAATGGGTCTTCAAATCCTGGATAATTTCTTTGTCATTTCCAACCAGCAACATATCATCCACATATAAGACCGGATAAATAACACAGTCACCAATTAATTTAAAATAAACACATTGATATGCTTTTCTTATGGTGAAGCCAAGTTCCCATATAAATGTATCAAATTTATGATACCACATCCTTGGTGACTATTTTAACCCATATAGAGACTTCTTTAACTTGCATACTAGTTCTTTCTTATCTTTCACCGCAAAATCTTCAGGTTGCTTCATGTAGATCTCCTCTTCCAGATCCCAGTGAAGAAATGTTGTCTTCACATTCATATTTTCTACCTCAAAATCAAAAGAAGCAACAACAGATAGAAGTAATCTAGTAGAAGCTTCCTAAGCAATAGGAGAAAAAATATCACCAAAATTAATTCCCGACACCTGGGAATAACCTTTTGCTACCAACCAACCTTTGTATTTCTCCACCTTTCATTTTACATTTTTCTTCTTCTTGAACACCCATTTGCTGCCAATGGGTTTCCTTCGAGCTGACAACTCTACCAGATCCCATGTCTCATTTTTGTGCAAAGATTCCATTTCATCAACCATGGCCTCTTTCTAGAGTTTTCCATCCTCTGAATCTATTGCTTCTTTCACAGTTTTGGGATCATCATGAGTAATAAATAAAGTAAAATTTGAACAGAAAGCAGATGGACTATACCTTTCTGGCTGCCTTCTTTCTTGAACTGATCTTCTCACACCTAGAGTTTGTGGCTCTTCATCTTCTAATTCCTCCTCTGCTGTAGAGTCTGAATCTTTCTCCTTAAGCTCAAACTCTATCTTCTCAGGTTCCTTTGGTTGGAATTCATGTTTAATGACATCTTTCACCTCTCTAAACACAACATCTCAATTGTACACAATCTTCCTTGTTACTGGGTTCCAAGGCTTATAACCCTTTCAACCATCCGTTAACCCAATAAAGATGCACTTTTCAGATTTACTATCCAACTTTGTTCTTTTCTCTTTTGGAACATGTACATATGCATTACATCCAAAAACCCTTAGATGTGAAAGGGATGGTTTCTTATCGGTCCATACCTCTTGTGGAATCTTATCCTCCAATGTTGATGAAGGTGATCTGTTGACCAGATAACATGCAATCTCCACCGCCTCTGCCCACAATTCTTGTCCTCACCCGACACCACTGAGAATGCTTCTTGCCCTTTCCATCAACGTCTTGTTCATTCTTTCTACAAATCCATTTTGCTAAGGTGTATATGAGTAATATTCTCTCGTGCTATACCACACTTTTTACAGAATTATTCAAATTCTTTACTACAAAAGTCTCCACCATTATCTGTCCTCAACACCTTTATCTTCTTCTCTGTCTGGTTTTCTACCAGAGTCTTAAATTCTTTAAACCTGTCAAAGAATTCAGATTTCCTCTTAAGGAAATATATCCATGTATACCTTGAGAAGTCATCTATAAATGATACATAGTACATAGAATACCCAGTGATGGAACCTTCACAGGTCCAAACACATCATTGTGCACAAGCTCTAATATCTGTTTCAGCCTCTTACCACCAGAGGGGAAACTCACCTGATTTTGCATCCCATATACACAATTTTCACAGAAATCAAAATCCAGAGAACTATTACTCATACCTTCTACCATACCTTTACTATGAAGTATTTGAAGGCCTTTCTCTCCAATATGTCCAAACTTCTGATGCCACAACATGGTCTTCTCTCCAGATACCACTAGATTTTCTGCTCCACTTTCAAGAACCACAGAACTATTTCACCCATCAACAACAATTCTACTTTGCAACTTGTATAGAGTTCCAATCCAAACTCCCCACATCAGTACAAGTGCTCCCCGAACCATCTTGCAAGTATCCTTCTCGAACACTATTTTTACACTTGCATCATCTAGCTTGCTTACGAAAATCAGATTTCTGGCCAATGTAGGAATACGATGAACACCCGGAAGTATTCTAACCCTTCCACCTTGCAACTTCAACTTTACTTTTCTGTGACCAATGATTATGGCCTTCCTATCATGCCGTAAAAACACATCACCACCATCATATTTATCATACTCGCAGAACCACTCTCTATGGGAATTGAAGTGAAAGGATACACCTAATTCAATCAACTATTCTTCAGGATCTACATGTGTACTTGAAGAAGCCAAGTACACATCCCCACCTTCATCTGAGCTGGTTTTCGCCTCTATAGAAGGAGAATCATCAGATCCTTTTCCTTTATCAGGAGCTTTAGATTTATAGCCCCTTTTGTAGTTCCCTTCCTTTCCGCATCCAGCAAACCACCTTTACAGGTTTTCTTGGAGATTTAGATCTCCCTCTAGATTTAGATCTCCCACTCAATGACTTACTTTTCTGTCCTCGTATAGATAAGGAATCACCATTCTGGCTCTTCATATTTTTGGTCTCATCTCCTCCGTCGGCAAGGATGAGACTATTTCATCGAACTGCAAGGTAGTTGCGTTGCTACCTATTGCAATAACCAGACTATCCCACGAATCTAGTAGAGAACACAAAAAACTGATGCACATAACTTCATCTAAAATTTTAATATCAGCGAGCGATAACTAACTTACCATAGTATTAAATGCATTCATATGCTCTTTCAACAAGTCTCCATCTTTCATCGCTAGGTTATACAACTTTTTCCATAGGAACAATTTATTCACCAGAGACTTAGATTGGTACAAAGTCCCTAACTTGTCCCACAAATCCTTCATTGTATCTTCCCCAGATACATTCAGCGATACTGGATCTAAGACACACAATGGTATTGTGCTCTTTGCCTTCTGATCCAACTTCTTCCATTCTTCATCGGACACTCTTGTTGGTTTAGTACCTGGATCTACTGAAATCCACTGATCTTTATCAACAAACAGATCCTCCATCTTTAGTTTCCACAACTCAAAACTCTAACCATTAAATTTCTCGATCTCTATATTTCCATTGATCGCCATCTTCTTTTACCACTAGAATTTATCTCACAGATCTCCCACTAAACAGGGTCTACCATAGGCCAGAGCGAAACCCCTTAGCAACAAAGCCATCCGCTTGAAGCCAAAAACAGGTCAGATACAAAATGTAGGTTTTAACCCCGTATAGAAATTACCTACATACAAATTCTAAAACACAAAAAATAAACAATGCGATAGCATAACACATAAAACACATATACATAGAGATTTTCCCCTAGATCACAAAACCAGGACTACCAGCTTGATTTTTTATTATCTTCCTTTCAATGTTTACAATACATATTTATACATGCCGAAGCATCAAATATGATGGACCAAAAACCATCACGTCCAAAACCATGTGCGAAAAATCAAACAAAAAACCATAGGTAGGTTAGCCCAACCTAATATAGTGTCCAAAAATAAAATTTTCTAGACCCCATAGAGTGGGGTTACCTACACCCCTCAAACCCATTGGACCCCACCCCCGCTACGCAATTGGCGTAACAAAGGGGGGGCTATGCCCCCCTTCTAACCCCCCAATTAACTACGTCGGCTTTTCATGGAAAGAATATAACATAACCCAACAACAGTTGAAATAATACTTCATTTCATTACTATAATATATTGAAATATGCTTACAAATAGAAATGGAAATAAACTAGCTAGGGCAATGGTAGCTTATCTCTGAGAAGAGATGTGGTTGTACATGCCTCTAAACTGTCTTACAATGAGGCTCAAAAGCCTATTTATTGTTAAGAAACAATCGAAAACCCTAAACATCCAAAAACCTAACCCTACAAGATGAAACGCCAAACTATGGGCCTCGTTTGGGTAAATTGGTACATCAACTTCCTAGGGTCATAACTTTGGCATACGATCTACGTCTGACATGCACAATATCTCGTTAGAAATATCTATCTGAGAACTACAACTTTGGGTAGAGAAACATCAGTCCATGCACCCATATTTCTCCCAGTGTTCCCAAAAATCTTCATTTAGGGCCTAAAAACAACTCCGGAAGTTCAAGATCTGAAAAGCTACTAAAAATAGTAAAATGTGCTACAACGAAGGAAACTGAAAAGTGGAAAGAAACAATGGTGAGGGTTCAAGTGGACTTGGAAGGTGGCCACCAATATCCACCTAGATAATGCATATAGAGTGATCTGAAAATGAGATCTTAAATCAATATTAAGGTATTATAGGCTCATGTGCAGGAATGCCTATATTATTTAGTGTGACAGATTGAAAAGATTGTGAATATATAAACAACGAACAGTTGTAAAACATAATAAACCCACACATCAACACATCAAAATAATCAAGGAGTTCACCAGACTTCCTAGCTATGTCTCCTGGTCCAGCATTTAGTGTCGACCTCTATATTATGTCTTTAAAAGCATAATATTACAAGTATGACCTTAAATAGAGTCTCAACACAATAGTGACAAAACAACATGGATTTACTCAAAATATTTGAGTCTAAAAGAATGCACAGACTCTCCCTCTTGCTCTCTGTCTTTTGCTTTCTCTTGCTCTCTTCTCCGCCTCCTCTTTGTCTACCATAGAGTTGCTTTTAATCCTCTTGGCTCAGTCCATTCATCTACATTCTTGGGATTTATAGCTCCTATCAACTGTCCGTTCAACTCCCTGTCGAGAGTTAAACAATCATTGTAAAACGCTTAAGGTATGGTGACCACCTTTTTTCAAACGGAAAGGCTGGCATGGTGAAAAATCCCAAAGAATTGCTTCTTTGTTTACATAGAGAAATACACAAGAAAATATCTAAAACAGAGGAATCAGATGGCTGTTATGCCTCATCTGTTATCGGTTCTTTGGCATCCCACATCATAGATCTATTCTCATCCAACGGTTCACATCCATCCCGTTCATCCAACCTTCTCACGCATTCTTCATTGTTGACCTGCAACCATTTGATCTGACAATTGATGTGCATTTTGGATGGCTTACTTGCACGAAGATAACCCGCCAGAAAAAGTGGTTTTCTCTCTCCTTGCTGCATGCTACATGTTGGTCAGCGTATGGGATCGGGTGAAGCCCATCCGATACCACTTACTGCCTAAATCCCGCCCAAAATACCATTTACCACAGAACCCAAATAACATAAAATTTCATTCATATATCATTTCGAGTCCGTGTTTTATCATTGTAGCGCCATATGCCATGTCTCCTTTGTATTTCAGTTTTATAATGGCAATACACCAATACACAAAAAAAGCCAACAAAACACTTTTATAAAGGAAATGAAATTTTATAGAGCTACATTTATAAACCCTTTTGGGTCCACCTTGATCACTATCACATATCGCACGGGCTATGGGTCTTCACCCCTTGGTATTGTTGTAATGCGATATTGTGATGTGATATATCATGATCGCATATTGAATGGCCTTCAAGCCTTTGGTATGTCCTTCCCTTGGACACTTGTGATGCGATGGTGTAATCACAGCCATTGATCTGCGTGCTTGATCAATGGTTCACGATGTGTCACTGATCGTAGTCACATTTCCCCTTAGGTCGTCTGGGATACACTCTGCCGATGCGATATCACCGAACCCTCTGATGTGATCCGCCAATTTGATATGGACCATTGATTGGTTTGATCCAACGGCTCTGATTCAACGATACTTCAACCTTCACTTTACTTTGTTTTCCGCCATTCTTCATGGTTTTTCTTCTGCAGTAGTATTTTCTGATAGTATTAAAGATTTAGAGGTTTTAGGATCCATTTTGGATCACGCCTTCCCACTGGAAAGCTTTCGGACCACCAAAAGTTGGTTTTTAGGTAGTGATCAAGTGAGGATATAGCTCCCTCACTTGTTTAACTTCTATCCATCATTATTTTCTTGGATTTTAAACTTCGAGCCCTACTCTCAGGTACTCAACATCCCCTCGACGCATAGTTCTCACCTTCCTGTCCAAAACTGTGTCTTCCTGTAACTTATTGAGATATTCAGGCAACAGATCCTGAATAGAAGGCAACTGACTTTTCTCTTCAGGATCTTCAATCATTGATGGTTCATACAATCTCAAGTTTTCTGCATTAATGACTGAATAGATCTACATATAAGCTGGTAAATCAAGGTGAAAAGCATTTTCACCAATTTTATCAAGTATCTTGAAAGGTCCATAACTTATTGGTTTTAGTTTCTTACATTCACCTTGCATTCTATCTTTGCTGATATACAACCAGACTTGATCACCAACTCAGAAACTATGCTCAACTTGATGCTTGCCATGTCTTGCCTTGTACTTGGCTTGACTTCTTTCCAGTTGTTCTTATACTTCCTAGTGAATTTCCTGGATTTGTTCAACGAACTTGGTTGCTTTGTCCACATCACTATGTCCATCAACTGCTTTGTCTTTGCCAAAGACAAAATCAAAGTGAGACTTTGGTATAGAACCAAAACAAGTCTCAAAAGGAGATCTTTGAGTAGAAGAGTGCTTCACACGGTTGTATGCATCTTGTACATAACACAAATGCTCATCCCAAAGCCTGAGATGCTTGGTTCAATAGCCTTTGAGCAACTGGATCACTGTCCTATTGACCACTTCTATCTGACCATCTGTTTGTGGATGAAATTTTGTGCTCTTCTTCAACCTGGTGTCCATCAACTCCCATAGATTTGACCAAAACTTCCCAACAAATCAAGAATCTCGATTTGATACAATAGAAGTGGGTAACCCAAAATGAACCCATACATTCTCAAAGAACAACTTAGTTGTTTGTTCAATTGTAACCTGCTTGTGACATGGTATCAAAATACACATTTTACTGAGCCTATCCACAACAACATATAAGTAATCATGACCTTTCCTAGATTTTGGCAATCCCCCAACAAAATCCATGGAAACACTTTCCCAAGGATGAGAAGGAATTGGAAGTGGAGTGTACAAGCCTAATTTTCTGTTACTGGGCTTGCTGGTAGCACACATAGTACACCCTTTGATATATCTAGAAATTGTCTCATGCATTCTTGGCCAATAACAGAACCTTTTCAATTATGCAACTGTTTTACTTAGACCAAAATGACCTGATATGAGAGAAGTATGTAATTCTCGGATTATGTTAACTCTTTCAGTTTGTAGAATGCACAACTTTTTCAATTGTTATAAGAGTTGGTCCTTTACATAGTAATCCAAATCTTCTACTTTCTTACCATGACTTAAATTTGCATATACATCTTTAAAATCTACATCTTGAGCATATTGTTCAATGTAACTTTCATGCATTACTGAGTTATGCTTAAGTATAGTAGATGCATTTATGGTTGGTCGTAATAACATGTCCGCAACCTTATTGTGTATGCCCTTCTTATATCTGATGACAAGATGAAATTGTTGTAGGAAACCCATCCACCTATAATGTCTTGATTGCTACAATTTAGTTTGTGAGTGCAAATACTGAAGTGGTTGATGATCTGTATGTATGATTGTTTCTTTACCCATTAGGTAATGTTTCCACTTTTTCACACTTTGTACTAATGCATACAATTCTTTATCATATGTGGGATAATTAACTACTACAGAAGTAAATGTTTGAGAATGATAGAATATGGATTTTCCGTGTTGCATCAACAGTGCTCCCATGGCATAGTCATTGGTATCTGCCTCAATCTCCAATTGATATTAAAGATCTGGCAGTGCTAGTACTGGTGCTATACTGATTTTCTCTTTTAAGGTGTCGAAAGCTTTCTATTGTTTGTCTCCCCACTGAAACACCTATTTCAATCCTGTTAAAGCATGTAATGAAGCTGTAATCAATGAAAAGTTAGCAATAAACTTTCTCCAGTATTGTTCTTCCCCTAGGAAACTCCTAACCTTTGTAGCAGATTTGGGTTTAGGCCAATTCACAATGACTTCAACCTTAGAGGGATCTATCTTCAATTCACCACCCCCTACAATATAACCCAAATAATTTAAAGATGTTCTACCAAATTCACATTTTGACAATTTTACAAAGAGATTTTCTCTTTTTAAAACATGTAAAGTCTGCTTTACATGCTTTACATGGTCTTCCCATCTCTTACTAAAAACAATAATGTCATCTAAATAAACAATTACAAAGTCATCAATAAATGGTCTGAGTACATCATTCATAACTCTCATAAATGTAGCAAGAGCATTAGTTAAGCCAAAACACATAACCAACCATTCATAAAGTCCTTGCTTTGTCTTGAAAGTAGTCTTCCATGCATCCAGTTCTATAACTTTGACCTGATGATAACCACTTCGCAAGTCTAACTTATAAAAGTCAACTGCTTCTTTCAATTGATCTAATAAATCATCAATACGAGGAAGAGTATAATGATTCTTGATCGTTATTTTATTTAGAGCTCTATAATCAATGCAAATTCTCCACGAACCATCTTTCTTTCTTACCAACGCGATTGGAGATCCACATGGTGATGTTCTTGGTCGTATAAACCCTTTATCAAGCAACTCCTGTACCAACTTCTTTATCTATACATTCTCTAAATTTGACAACCTATACATTCCAATGTTAGGTAATGGAGCATCTTCCTACAAATAAATATCATGTACTATTTCTCACTTGGGTGGTAGACATTTTGGTTCTTGAAATAGAAAATCATACTCTGAAACACCTTTAACTAAATCAGCTTTCTTTTTAGAATCACAGCCTTCAAATGCATTGGAGTTTTCAAGATCCTTTTCCTTTACAACCATTAGTAAAAATTGCTTACTTGAATTCACAATTGTTTTCATCTACCTTGAGCTTATGAGAGAATATTTACCTTTGAGTTTATGAGGTCTTACAATATATTCTATTCCATCTTTAGTGAGTTTATACTTATTCTCAACTCTATAGAGAATAGCTTTCCTATCATACAAGTATGGACTTCCCAAAAAAATACCACATATATCCAATGGAACTATATCTAACTCAACCTCATCTACAAATGTTGATCCAATATCAAACTTAAGTTTACATTGTCTCGTTACTTGTAGCTTTGTTTTATCACACACCCAACCTAATGGATATGGCTTCTCATGAGGTTTTGTTTGTAATCCCAACTTCTTTACAATATTTTCAAAAATAAAATTTACTTGTGATCCACTATCAAATAAAGTATTAATCTTATTATTCTTGGAAATTACTCTAGTACGAAAAAGCTCATTTTTCCCTCTCATTTTTTTATTATCAACAGATTATGCAGAATTACTTGTGGATGCTTCAAAATCTTTACCTTTAATACATGTGGCTATAACTGTTGTTTCATCACCTGAATCTGATCCCAAGTCCTGCTGAATAGCTACAACATTCTTTCTATTCTTTCCACCGAACTTCTTAGGTTTCAGTTATGGATGCAAAAACCAGCAGTGTGCCTCATCATATCCTTCTTTCTTGCAATGAGTGCATGAAGGTTTATCCTTCTTTACAGTGTTTGCTTTCCTCTCCTTCCATTTCAGTTTCTTCTTTTCCTTACTCTTTCTTACAAAAATTTAGATGATCCCCAACCTCTGGGTTTACATTCTTACCTCTAGCTTCTAGATGTGTTGCCTGAACTGATACATCATCTAAGCTAGTGGGATTAAACATGAGAATAGTATGCTTTAAATAGCTATGAAGGCCACCTATATACTTCAATAAAGTCTCAGGTGAATCTAATGATATACCTAGAGTTAAAGCTCTCTTTTTTAATTCCTGAGTATAACTCTGCACACTTTGACCATTCAACTGACGAAGAGTTTTCCAACTAATCATTTCCTATTGCATGTAAGCTAAAGGATAGAATTTCTTTTGATAGCAGAAACAAATTCATTCTAGATAGAAATGATTTTACCATGTTTTTGCATATCAACTTGTGTCTTGCCTTCCCACCATTTTAGTGCAGTTCCTCCAAGTCGAAGGCTAGCCAACTAAATCTTCTTTCCTTCTAAATGAACATTCTATACCCTACAATATACATCAATTTGTCTTATCCAATTATCTAGCTTTTTTGCATTGAGTTATCCATCATAAATTGGCAAATCAAACTTCACATCTAATTTGATTAAGGAAGTTTTCTTCTTTTTCTTAGAAGAGCTAGAAGATGATAAGGATGATGAAGGTGATGGTGGAGGAGATGGTGGAGGAGGTATTTCCCCTTTCCCTTTGCCTTCTGGAGGGGAAAATAGGAAAGGTTCCTCTACTCCTTTATCTAGTTTAGGTGTTGAAGTGCTTTCAATTCGACCTTCTTAAACTCCAGATACATCTCTTCCACCATGGCTTGGAGTGCCTTAAAACTTTCTACAAATTGAGATTCTAATCCCAATGGAGCTTCTTCGGCCATTCTTCTTTGATAATAGGCTATTCCAATCTCTAGATTAGCCTCAACAAGTTCTCCATCTCCTTGTCTAAGCTTTAATCTAGTTAGCATTCAAAATCTAGCACAAGCATGTTTAACCTTAACAAAACCAAATGCTCTGATACCACTTGATCTGAAAATGAGATCTTAAATCAAAATTAAGGTATTACAGACTCAAGTGCATGAATGCCTATATTATTTAGTGCAACAGATAGAAAATATTGCGAATAATATAGAAAATGAACAGTTATAAAACATAATAAACACACACATCAACACAACAAAATAATCAAGGAGTTCACCAAACTTCCTCGCTACATCTCCTAGTCTAGATTTCAATGTCGACCTCTATATTATGTCTTTAAGAGAAGAATATTACAAGTATGAGCTCGAATATAGTCTCAACGCAAAAACGACAAAACAACAGGGATTTACTCGGAATCCTCGAGTCTAAAAGAGTGCACAAACTCTCCCTCTTACTCTCTCTCTTCTACTTTCTCTTACTCTCTTCTCTGTCTCCACTTTGGCTACCATAGAGTTTATTTTAAGCCTCTCGGGTCTATCCATTCATCTACATTCATAGGCTTTCTAGCTCCTAGACATTGTCCATTCAACTCCCTGAGAAGCTTTAAACAATCATTGTAAAATGCTTAAGGTATGGTGGCCACCGGCTTTCAAACGGAAAGACTGGCGCGGTGAAAAATCCCAAAGAATTGCTTCTTTGTTTACATAGAGAAATACACAAGAAAAACTCTAAAATAGAGGAATCAGATGGTTGTTATGCCTCGTCTGTTATCGGTCCTTTGGCATCCCACACCATAGATATGTTCTCATCTGACGGTTCACATCCATCCAGATCATCCAACTTGCTCATGCATTCTACATCGCTAATCTGCAACCATTTGATATGACGGCTCATGTGCATTTTGGATGCCTTACTTGCGCGGAGATCACCCGCTTGAAAAAGTAGTTTTATCTCTCCATGTTGTGTGCTATGTGTCAATCAGTGTATGGGATCGGGCGGAGCCCGTCCAATAGCACTTACCACCTGAAGGCCGCCTGAAATACCATTTACCCAAAACCCAAATAACATAAAGTTGCATTCATAAATCCTTTTGGGTCTATGTTTTATCATTTTGTATTGCCATATGCCATGTCTCCTTTGTATTTCGGTTTTATAATGGAAATACACCAATACACAGAAAAATCCTGACAAAACATTTTTATATCAGAACTCAAATTTTATAGAGCCACATCTATAAACCCTTTTAGGTCTACCTTGATTGCTATCACAAATCACATGGGCTATGGGTCTTCACCCCTTTGTATTGCTGCGATGCGATATATCTCAATCGAATATCACATGGTCTTCAGACCTTTGGTAAGTCCTTCCCTTGGAAACCTAAGATGCGATGGTGTAATCTCAGTCATTGATCTATGCACTCGATCAATGTTTCACATTGTGTCGCCAATCATAGTCGCATTTCCCCTCAGGCCGTCCCCGATACACTCCACCGATGCGATATAGCTGAACCCTCTGACACGATCCAATGATTTGATCTGGGCCATTGATCAGTCTGATCCAACGGCTATGATTCAATGATACTTCAACCTTCACTTTACTCTGTTGTCTACCATTATTCATGGTTTTTCTTATGCGATAGTGTTTTCTGATAGTATTAAAGATGTAGACTTAGAGGTTTTAGGATCCATTTTGGATCATAGAGTAATGTTTAAGATATCCCTGATGCTATACTAAACCCTTCTTAGTTTCAGTCGCGGCATGCCTCAGGTGAGAGTCCTTATCCCTCGGGGTAAGGTGAAAATGTCGGCATTGTCCTAGACTACAACAAACTATTGTTGGTGCCTTGTGTCTGAACCCAAGATCTTTCCCTAATGTCATTTTTGTGCCGACAAATGGTTCCATTGCCAGGACATGAAGTTAGAAGAATAGGTTTGGAATATGGTGTCGAGGATAATTAAGAAAGAGATTAGGGATTGGTGGGATAAAAGATTAGACCAATTTATGTTAGAACAAGCTATTTATAGGGGTCAACCTATTTCCAAAGTAAGTGAAGTGATTTTACACTTTGAGGTTGCGAGTAACCAATTCGAAATATTCTGGTGTAAGTTCTGAGAATACTTTTATAATTGGTTAAGGAGGCTAAAAGTGCAGAGTCGACTAGAAGGAACAACACCATCTCATCATGACTAGCTTCCCTTAGACCTTGCATTGCTTCGACACTTGGATATAGATCTGACAAGGGTAGCAGATTTTTGGGTAAAAACTACAGCAGAGGGATACATAGTCAAGTTCACAGCAGAAAACTATTAGTCCTTTTCAAGGGCGAAAGCAGTGTTCAAGTTAATATTAAGATGGAAGTTGGTGAGGGAAGTGTCGATGTGTATTAAGATGTTCATGGTGTAAGAAGGGTTGTTACTTTTACCTACAACAACTATGGTAGCGTAAAAACCCAGTACTGAGGGGAGGGCCTAAGCAGAGGATGTTACCGATTGGGGAATGTAGGTGTTGCTCAAGGAATATTTGTAGAAGGATTACATATTGAGATTCCAACCACTGTGTCTCATTGATCTTTCCATACCACTTGTAGTTACAAAGGCAACTTTGTCTCATGTCCATGTGGGTAAAAAAGTTTGGTTACATTTGTAGAAGGAGCAGTTCACTAGGGCCCACCACAAGCTTTTCCTACTCTTATATGGGCCTTACACCATCACCAAGGTTGTAAGAGACAATTCTTTCGAGCTCAAAATTCCACCATTCCTTGGCCTGCACCTAGTGTTCAATGTACATCGACTACGGACATACTTGCACCCACTTGCTAGACACATCAACCATTACTAAGAAAATGACACAAACAATGCTCAACCCAAGTGGTATTGAACAAACCCCCACTAGTAATATCAAGAATAAATAAATAAATAACACTCATAAGAAAAATATCTAACTGTATCGGGTTTTCAAACTTAGCCAACTCCTTCACCAAGGGAACTGGCTCACGCGGGACCAAGTTTAGTAGAAGTTTACCCATCTCATGGAGGCACTCAATGCAATTAGTACCATTGCTTCCCAAGGGGGGAGAACTGATCTAGGTGGATATTGGTGGCCACCCATCTATTCCACTTAGACCCCCACCATTATTTCTTTTGTTTTTTAATTTTCCTTAATTATAGCGCAGTTTACTATTTTTGGCATTTTATCGGGTCCTAAACTTTAGGAGCTATTTTGAGGCCCTAAACAACATCTTTTTGGAAAACAGGAAAAATTACGTCTATCATTAATCTTTGCAATTAAAAATTATAGTCCTCGGATATATATTTCTAACGAGGTATGAAACAAAGATTTTATGCCAAAGTTACGACTCGAGGAAGTTGATGTACCAATTTACCCGAACGAGACCTACAATTTTTCCACTTCATCTACTAGGGTTAGGTTTTTGGATGTTTAAGGCTTTCCATTGTTCCTCAATAATAAATAGGTGTTCAAGCTACATTTTAACATAGTTCAGAGGCATGTATCCACCACATCTCTTATTAGAGATAAGCTACCATTGCCCGAGCTCCCTTATTTCCATTTTGTATGTAAGCGTATTTTAGGCCTTAGATATTAATGAAATGCATATTTATTCATGTTGCATATTTGTTTTCATGTTTATAGTTACCATAGGAATCTAGCACTCAAGGAAAAGCTTTGAAGTATCGAGATGCAAAATAATGAATCAATTCCATAGTACCTCAGCAAGTTTACACAGTTTCGTTATGAACTTGGTAGTGTTGGTGTTATTTCCCCTGAAGAATATTTGGTAGCTCTAGCTCTTTTGTGCCTTCACAATAATTGGGATAGTTATCAAGATTCAATGAATGGTAGAGAGAAACTACCAAGTTGGGAGTGGTTATTATTTGATCTAGTAAGGGAAGAAATAAGGTGGAGCAACAAAGACAAGAATTCATCTGAGGTTGACGATGAGGATAATTATGTCTTGGATGGAAAGGAAAAGAAAGGGAAATTGAAGGAATCCCAATCCAAAGGAGAATCTAGTCAAGGTGGCAAGAAGAGAGACCTATACAAGTTCAAGTTCTTTCACTATCATGAAATGGGACACTATCCTACAAAGTATCCACACAAGAATCTAGTCGAGAAGCCCTCAGGAGGTGTAGCAGGTGAAGCTATAGCCTCACAATTCGAGCTTGATATTACCCTCATTTCATACATGGTAAGGATAATGATGGGTAGTCTGTGGTATTTGGATAATGGTGCTTCATTCCATATGATAGGCAACCAATAATTTTTCAATGACTTGGAGGAGAAGGACCTCTAGATGCACATCGAGATGGGATATGATGGGAGGTAAAGTTACTTTTCAGAGGGAGTTTGGCTCCCCTTTCAAGCTCAAGGATGTGATGTTAGTTCTAGTACTAAAGAAGAACTTGGTTTTTGTCTGAGTAGTGGAAGATCATGATCACGATGTGATATTCAGGAAAGGATAGGAATTCTCGAGGCACATCGCTATGGGAAAGGTGAATGATATCGAGGTTGGGGTGAAGAAAATCTATCAGTGGGATGTGGCAGAGTTTATTACTTTGATTACAAAGGTAGAGATGGTGAAAAGCAGAGATATCAGTGAATTATGGCATAGAAGTCTTGGCCATTTGCACCATGGAGCTTTGAAGATCATGCAACACATTACCAGATGCCTCGCCAATCAAGCACTAGAGCAGCATAATACATGCAAATGGTGTACCTTGGGGAAGTACACAAAGTCGGCATTCACACATGCAATCCTTGAAAGGTTTTAGTTTTATGTCTATGGAACTTTCTCGATAGACCCCATGACCAAGCACAAGTATTATGTTATATTTGTAGAATACTTCTTGAGTAAGTGTTGGATTTTATTCATGCAGAGGAAATACCAGAAATTCTTCAAAATTTTCGAATTTAAGGTGGTTGCTAAGAAAGAAATTGGCATGAAATTGAAGGCTCTCAAGAGTGATAATGGTGGTGAATATGTGTCAAATGTGTTCAAAAAATTCTTTACAAAGGAAGGAATTCGATGGGAGTTGATAGTACCCCATAACCAACAACAAATGTGGTGGTTGAAAGAAGGAAAAAAAATATTGTGGGATTTTCACAGGTGATGTTACATGATTAGGGCTTGCCTCTTCACTTGTGGGTTTAAGCATGTAACGCAACAACATATCTAAAGAACAACAGTCCTCATCGGATTCTCAGAATGAGTACACTAGAAGAATCCTTTTCAGGGAAGAAACCATATGTGTCACTCTTCAGGATATTTGGATCATCATTTTCCTGTCATGTTTGCAAGGAATCAAGGAAAAATATAGAACCCACAACAAAGCTGGGCATATTTGTGGCGTACGCTAATACGCCTCACAACTATCAGGTGTACCCACCATCTCTCAGGATGACATATGTTTGTAGAGATGTGAATTTTGATGAAGAGAAGGAAATGAGGTGTTCCCTTGAGAGGGAGCTTCAGTTGCATTAAAATGAGGAGATTTTGGCTCCAAAGGAAGAACCATATCCTAAGAAGACCTATTCATCCTTACTACTCTCAAAGTAACTAGGCCTTGTAGAGATATCCTCTGTTGCATCCTAGGACAACATCCTAAAAGTGTGGTGACACCTTCTAGCAGTCGAAGAATCAACCAAGATAATGGAAATGAGGCTCAAGTGTTTCCCGCACCATCACCTATAAGGAAATGATTCTCTAGATTTTGGCCATCTAGGCACCTGTGTCCCACGTGAGCATTTGAAACTTTAGCTTTTTGATATTTAGTTATTAGTATTGAGCACTAGATGGTTCATGTAGCCCCAAAGAGTACCACATGCACAGGACCTAAGTCGAACCCCCTCTATATCGGGTCTCTACAATGCTTAGAGATTATTTTCAGTGGAATGATTGAAAGATTTTAAGCTCCCTAAAAAGCCTATTTCTATGTTTCAAATATGTAACATGACCATGTCAACTTATTGGATACCTACCCCCAATGGTCCTAACTTGAGCTATAAATGTTTTGGTGGCCCTTGTAGGGAATTTAGGTGGTTCAAGTTATGGTTTCTTTTAAGGGTCTTACTTTTCTCTAGGGTGTGATATGTAAGCTAAAATAAACTAAGTATATTTAGGTGGTTCAAATTATGGTTGCTTTTAAGGGTCTTACTTTTCTCTAGGGTGTGATATGTAAGCTAAAATAAACTAAGAATCAAAATCTATGGAATCTAGATGCTTTCTAATATGAATTTTATAGAAGCTTAGTGTGTGGTGTGTAATTTTGTGCAAGTGATGAAGTGAGAATGTAATGTGTGAGAAGATGTGCATATTCAGTGATCCATAAATATTCCCCTATTTATACTATATTTCAATTGTTCCTTGCATGAAAAAGAAGTGATACACGGATAATGGGCTGCTTACTCTTTTTCCAATTACACTATGTGAATTTCAAAATAGGGAGATGAGAAGTCAAATGATTTTTAAAAGTTTTCATATGCAAGTCCAATTTTATGTAATATACGTAATCGAAGCAGAGATTACTTACTTTCTTTAATAACGCTTGCTCCTAGTCCCATAAAATGAAAGAAATTAATTGTTTGGTTAGTAACAAGATTTGTGGATAGTGGGTCGCTTACTCTTTGCTAATTAAGCTATGTGAAAATAGTGAACAAAAAGAAAAGATAATCTAATTACTCTACTCATTGTGATTACTAAAGAAACTAAGCAATCTAAACTGAGTGTCAAAAAATTTTGGAGGTGAAGGAAATTCACTAAAGGCTACTAATCACTTGAAAAATGTGAAATTACAACGTATTTTTATCTTTTGGAAAACCACATGGGTTTCAAAATACACAAACGCGATGGCACATATGTCAAAGGAAAATCCACGGAATGTGCATTTGTCTCAGCATAAGTCACGCAGTCAACTGGAAATTGTAAATTAACAATTTTCCCAGCCCACCAGAGTTTCATAAGTTCCGACAAAAATTCCATACAGGTATTTATCACCTTTTAGGTCGCCTTTGCAGAGATAATATTTGCAAACATGACCTTTAGATTAAGGAAAAGACAATCGTATGCTCACTATTTCTTTGGCATCATTTTTTGGAAATGTTGTACAAAAAGACACCGTCTTAATAGTTGGTTGTTCCCTGCGAAGGAGTACAAACATAGTTGATGTTGTTATTGAACAGACTTAGATAAACAAGGCATTTCAAATAGTGAAAACAAACATGAACTAAAACAAAGAGATAAATACACAAACAATGCTCAATGGAGAAAATGAGTCATCAAAATAATGGAAAATCCTCCCTTTATTGATTGTTGGTAGTAGAAGTTGAATACAGTAGATTAATATTAAACACTTAAAGAGAATTCTTCGAGATGTGATTCTAAAAAATCCTTAACAAGGAGGTTCTTTTCCTTAATCTCTCTGTAATATTCTCCTCTCCCTCAAATAAGTACAAAGACTCTCTCAATGGTGGACTCTTATCCTCTCATTAAGATGATGGATTTATTAGAAGAAATATGGAAAACATGTTAGTGCTCTTACTTCCGTTGGTTTCAACAATGAAATGTGTGTTTTCTTTGATAGCAATTTGGCAATCGTAGCATTATCTCTTATTTTGGTTCTCCCATGGCCTATTTATATAGAATTTTTGAATCCATCTTCCCTCTCTTGGTTCATGAATGGAAATGAATCATGAGTAGGACAAGATGATTCCATTGAGGGCTACATGTCTCCAGGGTGACTTGAACTTGACTTTCCTAGACTGAGATCTTGTCATGGAATCACCTACAAGTGTGCGAATTGGTCCCGAATTTGTTGAGTTTTCTATTTTATCGACTGTGTGAATTTCGAATAATTTTTTTCACATTCCACAACAATCGAAGAAATAATCATTAAGTCTTCAATTTTTAGAATTTATAAACCTTAGACAAGATGTTGGGAAGTACACCAGATCCTACACTGCTTGTGCCATTTCCAAACCTACAATCAAGAAGTAAGGCATGTATATTCCTCTGCCTACTCGTAGCTGACACTGGGAATCTATCTCCATGGATTACATGTCCAACCTCCCTTCTACCATGCATTGAAACAAATACATTTTCGTGGTTGTCGACATATTCTCTAAGATGTCCATTCTAAAGGCTTGAAGGAAGTGTATCGCAACAGAAGCCATTACCAAACCTTTCCTTGAAAAAGTATGGGTACACTTAGGGATCCCATATTCCATGATCTATGATTCGGATAACACGTTACTAAGTACATTTTTTTCAAGCCTCTAGTCATTTTTGGATACCAATCTCACTAAGTCCACAACCTACCACCCCCAAACTGATGGCCAAACAAAGGTCATCAACAGAATGGTTTTGCACATCCTACGCATATACAATCCATGACCATGCAATGAAAGCATACCCTATGTCCAACACTCCTACAATTGGGGCTCTCCATAGCTCAACTGACCACGACCCATATCAGGTAGGATTGGGATTCCAACCACTATGTCTCATTGGTCTTGTTATACCACTTGTAATTAAACAGGTAGCTTCAGCTCATGTCCAATCTGAAGTTGAAAAACCTACCAGTTTTATTGAACACATTCAACACTTCCACAAATAGGTCCATGAAATATTGGAAAGATAAAATTCTAAGTATGAACAACATCATGATCAACATTAGGTGCCACACAATTTCCAGGTGTACAAAAATGTTTGGTTAGATTTGTAGAAGGAGCACTTCACTAAGGCCCACCACAATATTTTCCAGCTCCTATACAATCCTTACACCATCACCAAGGTTGTAGGACACAATTCCTTTAAGATCAAAATTCCACCATTCCTTGGTCTGCACCAAGTATTCAATGTGGACCAGCTGCGGACATACTTTCACCCATTGCTAGACACATTAGACATTACTGAGAAGATGACACCAACAATGCTCAACCCAAGTTGTATTTAACATAACCCTACTGGTAATATCATGAATACCAAAGCTCAATAAAACTCACAAGAAAAATATCCAACTGTATCGGGTTGTCAAATTTAGCCAACTCTTGCACCAAGGCAAGTGGCTCACAAGGGACCAAGTTCAATCGAAGCTTCCCCATCTCATGGAGGCAGTGAACGCAATTAGGAGCATTGTTTCCTAAGGGGGACAGACTTATCCAGGTGGATATTGGTGGCCACCCACTCATTCCACTTGCACCCCCACTATTATTTATTTCATTTTTTAGTTTCCTTAATTATAGCACAATTTACTATTTTTGGGAGTTTTTCAAGTCCTAAAATTTAGGAGTCATTTTGAGGCCCTAAAAAACATATTTTTGGAAAACAGGAAAAAATTGGTCTTGCATTAGTGTTTGCAGTCAAAAATTGTAGTCCTCAGATATATGTTTCTAACGATGTAGGAAATATAGATTCTATGCCAAATTTACAACCCCAGGAAGTTGATGTACCAATTTACCCAAACGGGACCTATAGTTTTGCCACTTCATCTCTTAGGGTTAGCTTTATGGATGTTTACGATTTTCCATTGCTCCTCAATAATAAATAGGCCTTCAATAATCATTTTAACATAATTCTACACATCTCTTCTGAGAGATAAGCTACGGTTGCCCGAGCTACCTTATTTCCATTTCGTATGTAAGAATATTTGAGTTGTTTGATATTAATGAAATGAGGATTTATTCATGTTGGATCTTTGTTTTTATGTTTATATATGTATATTTTTGCATTCCTGCATAAGAACCGATCAAAATAATAGTTACCATAGGAATATGGCACTCAAGGAAAAGCTTTGAAGTATCAAGACACAAAAGAATAAGTCGATTCCATAGTACCTAAGCAAGTTTACACAGTTTCATGATGAACTTGGAAATGTTAGTGTTACCTTCCTTGAAGAAGATTTGGTAGCTCTAGCTCTTTTGTTCCTTCCCAATAATTGGGATAGCTATTAAGATTTGGTATATGGTAGAGAGAAGCTACCAAGTTGGGAGTGGTTATTGTATAATCTAGTAAGGGAAGAAATAAGGCAAAGAAAAAAACACAAAACTTCATCCAAGGTTGAGGATGAGGAGAACTGTGTCTTGGATGGAAAGGAAAAGAAAGGGAGAGGGAAGTAATCCCAATCCAAAGGATATTCTGGTCAAGAGGCCAAGAAGAAAAACTTGTCCAAGTTTAAGTTCTTTCACTATCATGAAATGGGACACTATGACACAAAGTGTCGAAACAAGAAGGCGGGCAAGAAACCCTCAAGAGGTGTTGCAAGTGAAGCTCTACCTTTACAATTGGAGCTTGATATTACCCTCATTACATGTATGGTAAGCACAATGATGGCTAGTGTGTGGTATTTGGATAGTGGTGCTTCATTCCATATGACTGGAAACCAAGAAATTTTCAATGACTTGCAGGAGAAGGACCTCTAGATGCACATCGTGATGGGAGATGATAGGAGGTATAGTGTGACTCGTATCAGTTTAGTTACTTTTCAGAGGGAGTCTGGCTCCCCTTTCAAGCTCAAGGATGTTATTTTTGTTCTGGATCTAAAGAAGAACTTTGTTTTTGTCACGGTGATGGAAGAGTGTGATTACAATGTGATATTTAGCAAACAAAATGAATTCCTAGCTCACATCGCCACAGGAAAAGTGAATGAGATCGTGGTTTTGGTGAAGAACATCTACAAATTGGATGTGGCATGCCTTGTTACTTTGGGAAAAAAGGTAGAGAAGGTGTAGAGTAGAGATATCAATGAATTATGGCATAGAAGGCTTGGCCATTTGCACCATGGATCTTTGAAGATCATGCAATAGAATACCATAGGCCTCCCCAATAGAGCACTAGAGAAGCATAATACATGCAAACGGTGTACCTTGTGGAAGTACACAAAAGCCACCTTCAATTATTCAGATAGGAGGGCACATGCAATCCTTGAAACGATTCAATTTGATGTCTATGGAACTTTCTCAATAGCCTCCACAATCAAGCACAAGTATTATGTTATATTTGTAGATGATATCTCAAGTAAGTTTTGGATTTTATTCATGAACAAGAAAGACCAGACATTCTCCAATTTTTTTTAATTTAAAGCAATTTTTGATATTGGCATGAAATTGAAGGCTCTCAAGAGTGATAATGGTGGTGAATATGTGTTGAATGAGTTCAAAAAATTCTATGCAAAAGTAACTTGACGGGAGTTAATAATACCCCATAACCCACCACAAATGTGGTGGCTGAGAGAAGGAAAAAAATTGTGGGAGTTTCACAGGTGATGTTACATGATGAGGGCCTACCTTTTCACTTGTGGGCTAAAGCATGCAACACAATGGTATATGTGAAGAATAGGAGTCCTCATCGGATGCTTGGGATGAGTACATGAGAAGAATCATTTTCAGGGAAGAAATAATATGTTTTGTTGGGATGGGGTCCCCCAGGTTAGTTTAGAGTTAGATAGCCCAAATTTTGCTACAATTTTGTAAAAAAATGTAAAGTCTCCGTGATTTTTGGATGCATAGCATGTAGAGGAATATAAGTCAAAGGGGCTTAGCCCCTTGTTTTGGATCAATTTTAAGTCAGCTTTCAAAGTCACACATGGTACCAGGACCATGGTAATGTATGGAAAAGTCTATAAATAATCGAGTCTTAGCGAGTTTAAGAGGTAAATAACAAAGGAAGAAGTTAGAGAACAAGGAGAAGTGGGATAGGGAATTGGATTCAGGTAGGAGGCTCAACTTCCTGTGCATAGGTAGAAGGGAAGGCTCCACAGATAAGTGCACGAAGGCCTAGGTAGAGTCCGCAGTTGAGTGTGCGAACCCCTGCAGCTGTGTGCGCAGGGTAATTTTAGTTTGTAATCGGTGAATTGAGATCAATAAAGACAAGTTTCTAAATAATTATTGAGTGTTATTTTCATGTCTATTTATGTTATATTCCGCTAATGAATGACTTGCTCTATGAAATATTGATTGAATTCTATGCAATTATCTTGAATAAGTCTTAATAATATACGCAGTGCATGTTTAACACTTCCGTGAAGATTCTGTTAATGTATCTTATGTGTTCTAATGAATTAATGATATTTGCATGAACTCTAATTTATGAGTACTCTTTGATGCATGTAATTAGATACAATGATTGTTAAAGGTGTGAAAGGAATGATCATGAACCTACGTGAAGGTCCGAAAGCTACTTTAACAGAGTTGCAATAATGTGCCTTAGGAGTGTATCAATCTCCATAGAGGCGGATCTAAGGTGTTGAAAGGCATCGCACTATTTTTTCGATGCAAAAAGTTGGTTCTTGCATCACCCCATACTGCCTCAGGTGAGAATGCAGCCTACGCTATGCAAGTTGTTGCCGAAATGGCCAATAGTGTAGGGTTTTGTTGGTTAGCACAACTAACTCTAAGCTTGGGTCTAGACCCTTAAGCCAACAAATGGTTCCATCGTTGTGACTGGGATCTCCTTGAAAGGGACATGTAATATCGCATCAGTGGAAACCAGCCAAGAGAGAAATTGAAAAGTGGCTGGATTGAAAAATTCATGCATTCGTGGCACAGGAAAACAGGAATATGTGCATGTCAAAGGATAAATGGTTGAATAGATATTTGTATACAGATATACATGATATTTTCTTCTACACCTTCCCAATTGAATTGTACAAGTGATTAGTTAAGTTGATAGACACTCAAGGAAGGTGGAAGCTTGATATTACTATAGTGTGTACTCCAAAATTAGTGCGATGATTAGAAGCCTCTAAGCACAAGATCACACGGGTTGTCGATCACTGGCTAGATTAGATCCTATGAGGATTTTTTATAGAATTACAGCTGATACCTCGGCCAGCTATACCGAAGCGGAGAGAAGATTCTTGAGGGGACTGCGAAGTAAGTATTTAAGATCGTTGAATACTTGGATTAAAATTCTCTTGTGTTAATATTAGGTAATGTCATTGCCTTGATGTTCGGAGCTACATGAAGTGAAGACTCTTTAGAGATCATGACATATTAGGTCCTAAATATAGCCCATTGATCAAATCTCCCTCAAGTGATGACGAAGGGGTGGTGCAGGCTTCACTGCAAAGTGTTGTTCAGATGCTAACATAGGGTTTTCTGTGAGCACATCACCCATGCACTCCACCTCCACCTCCACCATCCAATATGGAAAATGCAATGAAGATGCCGGTCTTCAAGGGCATAGGAAGTGAAGAACCAAAACAATTCTGGTTTGTTGCGAATGTTGTGTGGACAACACAACATATTACTGATGACAATATAAAGAAAGCACAATTGGTTACCACTTTGTAGGATTGCGCGCTCACCTGGTATATTAAGTATTGCACTGATAATCCTCTAACAACAATAGAAGAGACTAATATTGTTTTCAACACATAGTTTATTAAACCTAAATCGGACTCCCAGTAAGTAATTGGATTTAAAGATATCATGATGAGGGTCAACGAGACGCCTTGGGAATTTGATCAAAGGTTGAAGTGTTAGATCAGAGAAGCTAACATGTATGTCACAGACACTCAACATCGCGAATGGTTCATAGCTTCAGTTTTTCTCCACTTGAGAATTTCCTTGTCACAACAGAAGATAGAAATGCAGACAAAAGCCTTCGATATCACAATGAGGCTACATGCATCACCCATTCAGAATATGAATTTAGCAGTACAACAAATCCACTCACAACTAGAGAGCTTATACTCAAAAATACAGAGTTTGAAGAAGGACAAGGAGATTAAACTAGAAATGCACACAAGCCTGGTGTTTGAAGTGTAAGGGCCATGGGCATTATTGTAGCTTATATTGTGTTTAAGCTTTATTTATCAGTTTTATCACAAAAAAAAGAAAAAAATCAAAATAAATGGAAAATTAAATCATTGTTTAAAGTTTGGTCACATCGCAAATATCCATGGGACTTGTATCAACGAAAATAAATATGACATGCGATATGGTGGACCCGATAAAGTATTGAGCACAGCTTTGATATATTTGAAATCCGGAAGGTTACATTTGTTCGCATATCAGAGGAGTTGGAGGGGCATATGTGAATGTGACCCTCAGAGGATGCGATTGCAATTAGCAATAAAGATTTCATCGATAAATGTGCACAGGCATGAAATAAGCGGAAGAAGGTATTTATTATGTGTATTTCCCTTTTGAAGGGTTTATAACAGAAATAAGCACCAATAGGATTTTTATGTGACTTAAGTCGAAAGTAATAAGGTTATGGGGCTTGGATATATATATGTGGCATAAAGCATAATCAAAGGGTTAATGAACATTAATCGAAGGTTTAATGAAGAGGGGTTATAAAGTCCCGATAGAAAAGAAAGAGTATGCTACATGGATATGGGTTCCGCCAATTGCGATATGCGATGGCCGAACCCCATATGGTATATATTATGTTTTATAACTCCAGTGAATCAGTCATATCACAAAGAACCTTTGTATATGTATATGATCCCACCGACTGTGATCTGCGATAAAGATTCTAGACCCGACAATTGATCTGCTATGTTTTATAACTCTGACGCGTCCGTCTTGTCGCAATTTATTAAGGATTAGGTTGATAAGCACTGATTGTGATTTTCTATGGGAAGTCAATGGAGTGATGAACAGGTGGATCTGATAGATTTATTAAACATAGTTAATTCCTTTCAGTTCCGCTTTGCATGTTTTGCATCAATTTCACTGTGTAAATGGAAAAATTAATGTTAAAACCGAATATGAAGAGGAAGCCAATTGGGTTGATTTTCTGGTGTTTTGGCCAATCAAAATGCATCCGATACATACGTAAACCTAGGTTATGCACAAGTGAAACATAGTTTATTATGAATAAAGAAAATTAATTATTATTAAGGAATATACAGAGGAACTTAGCATAAGATTAACAGAGCCTACAATCATTGTCATGCTAAGTTATTTTCTGTTATTTTATGTTCTTTGAGATGTCTTTACCCTATGTGTAATATTTTGTAATAATTCTTACTTCAAATAGTTAGAGAAACAGTTTTAGTAGTTTTATAGTTTCATAGATCAGCAACTATTTCACAATGTATAAAAAGAGTAAAATTTACAAAGAAGGGGTTGGGGGGGTTGAAATTTTGGAGAACCCAAAGACTAAGCCATTGTATTCCTAATATAACTATTGATTAATGAAAGAATCAGAAGTTTCCATGAATTGTTGGCTATAATTTTGTAACTTCTCTGTCATGTGTCATCTTATGTTTTCTTCTTTCAAGTATAGCAATGAAGTTGCAGGCCTTTATTTGCTTATGTAGATAAATTTAAAACTCCTTAAAAGAGTGCTCCTATCCTTGAAGTTTTCATCTTCCTTTCTAAGTTATAGATAATAGTTTATGTGTAAGACAACATATTATCTTTAACTTCTCCAAGGGTCACAAATAGTAGTTTCTGTGTCAAGTAGCTTATTGTCTATGATTCAGTTCTCATTTTCATAATTGTTCTAAGTAACAGATAGTAGGTTCTGTGTTAAGCAACATATTATCTTAAACTTCTCCTTCAAGATTTCTTAATTCATCATTTATATCTAGCAAAAAATGGCATTCTGAGATTTTCTGGTCACATATTTATTAACGGTTAAAGACCAGGTTTTCTAGGTCCTTCATTTAAGAATCCAAAAAACAATAAAGCGACAGTAATTATAATCATTAATGTCTTAAGCACAATTTCTCCACAGCTAGGAAATTGGTTTCTTAAGGTACAATAGGCATGACAAGGATCATTGTCCCATGTACATGAATTATATTATAGGAGGGGGGTCAATTTCCCTGAAACTAGAATCCCCAGTAAGGCCGAATATGGCAGTTGCACTATGGTGTGTTATTTGTCAAGTTACTGGGGAACATGCAATGGAAAATTTCTATTTAGTTCAAAATTTGTTCAGACACCCCAACAATTGTTCTATAATTTCTCCAAATATGTGGGCCACATTGATCGCCACTGTCGAAGCTATGAGTTGATGATGGAGAGAACCCAAAATTACTGTATGCAAACAAAAACTTGGCCTCTAGATTAAGTTGTCGGAGGAGCATGCAGAGGATTTCAAGGTAGAGCAAGGGGTCGAGGAGGAGGACCTAGTAGAGGTCACATATAGATTATCTACTACAACTAGAAACAAATTGGGCACTATGCATGAGAGTGCCAGAATTAAACACGCCCGTCATGTCCTTGTTGCATCCAATTCAACCATGCTATAGAATACTACTTGGTGTTGATAGCTAAAATACAAGATAAGAAAGCACAACCTCAGCAGCCTACACAGAATTTAGAGATGATGAGAATTGAGCCCTATGGGGAGGATTAAAGTGTTAATATTGTGATGATAAGTGTAATGATTACTGGAGCTAATAAAGGTAAATAGCCAAAAGAATATAGATGGGTCTGCAAGGCCCTAAATAAAGAGGTCAACTTTGATCTGACTCACGCTAAAGAAACTTTTATGGAAGCCAAGAAGAGCTTCGCGAAGGCCTCCACCTCTGGAAGCTAGGGAAAGATGAAAGAAATCAATGCACCTATAGAGGTCGATCCTTTTGTACTCACCACGTTTTTGGAGACCTTCATGAAATAGCTACGCGTTAGCAAAAATGTGGAGGGCTTGTAGGAATTAATCAATAAATGCGCCAATAAGGAAATGGCACCTAATGCACAGTGCGAGGTCAAAAATACTAGCAAGCATAAGGCACAAACAGGGTGAGAAATGAGGTTATCAATGAAAAATGGTGACTATGAAATGGACCAGGTAATCTTTGATTTGGGGTCTGATGCAAACATTCTACCAAAAAAAAACATGGGGGAGGATGGGGAGACCTATGTTGTAGTGGTCTCCGATCAAACTTAGAATGGAAAAACAATAGAAGATCATCCCTATGCGACAACTGTATGGTGTCATAGTTGATATTGATGGTGCAAGTGCATAGGCGAACTTTGAGGTTGTAGATATTGTTGATGATAGTAATCCTTACCCCACACTCCTAGGAGTTTATTGGGTTATCGACATGAATGGGGTTATTAACTTGAAGAAAAGGATCATGTCATTTGAAAAGAAGTTGCTAAGGATTGTAGTGCCATTAGATCCTGTGGAATGAGCACACTATACTAATCCTATCTATGAGTATGAGGAAAGCAATGATGAGTTGGATCATATCTACAAAATAACTGCAAGGTCAAGATTGGTTCAATCTGATGGTAGGCAGGAATATTTCATGGGAGTGGAAGAGATCCTACACCTCTGATTCAGATGAATAATTAGAGAATTGGCATAATCACCTACATGAATTTTTGACCTTGCCATGCAACATGGTGACAAAATCGTTGCACTATGTTTTATCAGACATAAGAAAATTACCTTATTATGGTGGCTTAACTAACATAGATATGTTTCTGGATGAATTTGAGTGTGAATTCCTTGAGGACCACTGGTTTCAAGCACTGGATTGGGCGCTACGCACTATGCCCACATGATGGTGGGGTATGCACAAAGATAGTTTTGTCGGATGGAGGGATTACAGGCACGTGATGGAGTTATGGTTTGGGCATCCTAATACAGGAATGTATATGGGGCAATTAATCAATTTGATGGAGGATCTACCTCTACAAAAATTTCACATAGAAGTAAGGGAGATAAAATGCCAATATGATGAGGTTAGAATGACTATGTACACCTTAGCAGCAACGCAGTCCCTTGCCAAGTTGCAGGAAGGAAAGTAGCTACTGGCACAGGTAAAGGAAGCGTTGAAGAAAGAGGCCTTGCTAAAGGCTAGGTTGCAACCTTAGTTACAAGAGGCTTATCAGATCACATTCTCTATTCAAGATAATCTTAAGGGACTACAATAGATGCAGTGGATGATGAGGCTAGAAGTAGATGGACCAGCCATTGAAAATTTGGTCGAGGAGGTTCGACAGGTAGTGGCACAAAGCGTTGTTGCAGTTGCAGTGATCCAGGTGGAGCTGGGGGATATTCGCAATAAGATCACAGAACCAATAGAGTGACTCGAGGGTAAGTCACAATGTTTATGTTGGGAACCTGTTAGGATGGGGTCCCTTGGGTTAGTTTGGGGTTAGATAACCCAAATTTTGGTACAATTTTGTAAAACAATATAAAGTCACCACGATTTTTGGATGCGGAGAGCCTAGAGGAATAGGAGCCAAAGGGGCTTAGGCCCTTGTTTTGGATAACTTTTGAGTTAGTTTTGAGATTCACCCATGGTCTGCAAACCATGGTATTTTATGGAAAGGTCTATAAATATTCTAGTCTTGGAGAGTCTAAGAGGTAACTAAGTAAGGAAGAAGTTGGAGAACAAGGAGAAGTGTGATAAGGCAATAGGTTAAGGTAGGAGGCTCTGCTTCTTCTGTGTAGGTAGAAGGAAAGGCTCCATAGCTGAGTGCACAGAGGCCTAGGAAGATTTGGCAGTTGAGTGCTCGGACCCCTATGGCTATGTGTGCAGCTTAATTTAAGTCTGTAATCAGTGAATTGAGATCAATAAAGATAAGTTTCTGAAGAATTATTGAGTATTTTTGTTCATGTCTATTTGTGTTATATTGCTCTAATGAATGACTTGTTCTATGAAATATTGATTGAATGCTATGTGATTCTCTTGAGTAAGTCTTAAAAATGTATGCAATACATGTTTAATACTTTCGTGAAGATTCTGGTAATCTACCTTATGTGTTCTAACGAATTAAGCATATCTACATGAACTCCAATTTATGTTTACTCTTTGATGCACGTAAGTAGATAAATCAACTGTTAAAGGTATGCAAGGAGTGATTGTGGACCTACATGAATGTTTGAAAGCCTCTTTAAAAAATTTGTAGTAACATACCCTAAGAGTGTATTGATCTACGTGGAGGTAGATCCAAGGCATTGAAAGACATCACACTAGTTTCTGGATGCAGAAGCTTGGTTCTTGCATCCCCAATACTGATTTGGGTGAGATTGTAGCCTACGTTATGCAAGTTGTTGCCAAAAGGGCCATTAGTGTAGGGTTTTGTTGGTTAGCACAACTAAATTTGAACCTAGGTCAAGATGCCCTAAGCCAACATGTGTCACACTTTAGGATCTTTGGATCATTATTTTACTTTCATGTTTGCAAGGAATAAAGGAAAAATCTAGAAAAACCAATAAAGTTGGGCATATTTGTGCGATACATTGATACAACTCACAACTGTTGGGTTTACCTGACATCTTTGAGGATGACATAGGTTCATAGATATATGAAGTTTGATGAAGAGAAGGCAAAAAAGTGTTCCCTTGAGAGGGATCTTTATTTGCATTCAGATCAGGAGCTTTTGCCTCCAAAGGAAGAACCATATCATAAGAAGACCTATTCATCCTTACCACTCTCAAAGTAACTAGGCCTTGTAGAGATATCCTCTGATGGGTCCTAGGACAATGTCCTAGAAGAACTGGTGACGTCTTCCAACAATCGAAAATTCCACCAAGGTAATGGAAATGAGGGTCAAGTGTTTCTCACACCATCGCCTATAGGGAAAGGGTTACCTAGATTTTGGCCATTAAAGTATCTATGTCCCATGTGAGCATTCAAGAATTTAGTTTCTTGGTATTCAGTTATGAATATTGAGCACTAGATGGGTTGAGTAGCCCCAAAGAGTACTGCGAGCACTGGACCTAAGCCGAACCCCCTCTGGATCAGGTCTCTACCATGCTTGAGTATTCTTTTACATGGGATTACTGAAGGATTTTAATCTCTCAAAAAATTCTACTGCTATGTTTCAAATATTTAACATTACCATAGAAGCTTATTAGATACATACCCCCAATGGTCTTAACCTGAGCTATAAATTTTTTGGTGGCCCTTGTGGGGAATTTAGTTGGCCCAAGTTATGGTTTCTCTTAAGGGTCTTAGTTTTCTTTAGGCAGTGATATGTAATCTAAAATCAACTAAGTATCAAAATATTTGGAAACCAGATGCTTTCTAATATGAATTTTATAGAAGCTTAGTGTCTGGTGTATAATTTTGTGCAAGTGGTGAAGTGAGAATGTAAAATATGAGAAGATGTGGATATTTGGTGATCTGTTCAAATATTCCCCTACTTATACTATATTTCAATTGTTCCTTTCATGAAAAAGAAGCGATATGCGGATAATGGGCCACTTACTCCTTTTCCAATTTGATCTGATATTGAAATGGGTATTATAGACTATGTGTGAAGTTGCCTATGTTACTTAGTGCAATGGATTGATAAGATTGCAAATAACATAAACACTTAAACAATTATAAAACACAATCAAACATATCAACACAACCAAATTTGATAAAGGAGTTCACCAGACTTCCTGGATACATCTCCTGGTCCTTTAGCTTCCAGTGCTAACCTCTTTATTATGTATTCAAATAATTGTTATAGGTGTGAGCTCAAAAACAAAGTCTAAAACATTAAAATGGATCTCACCGTTGTTTTTAGCTTGAATCTTTGCTTCAAATGAATATACACTTGATTGTACTTGGTCACTCTAACCTCCAGACCCTATGGAATGGTTCACAACACCTTTGTCAACTTTCTCTGTGTTATGGTATTAATAAACCACATTTAGTTACAAACTACGCCAATCACTGCATAATATGTTTACATTAAAAATAGAGTATTAACCAAAGGATCGATGGGCATAGGGTGGACCCTAATCATCCGATCTTTTCCGGTGCTGATCTCAAGATCAAACAATCTGACGGCTATCACGACCCCCTTGTTAACTACTCCAGATGATCTACACCATCAATTTGTTCTACGAAATCCGACAGTTGTCATGTGATCTCGCGCTCCAACTTCCACGTTTGTTAATTCCCCAAAGGCACATGAGAAAGTGGTTTTGGGATGCTACATGTCGATTGCTGAGTGGAATCATTCAGATTTCTGGAAAACCATTTCTAGCTTTTAAGGCATGCAATAAACCACTTATTGCTCTTCTAATAGAACTCAAAGACTTTTAACTCCTTTTGAGTATCCATATCGCGTCCATTTTCAAGAATAACCTTCTTGCATGTTTCGATGTGATATGCATCGATCTCCTTTGATTAGATAATCTCTGCTCTTGTTCACTGATCCCATCGCCTATGGTATGAACCAATAACAGACTACTACATCATCTTTTATGCTGACATCATCATGAACTTGTGACTCTTTCCCAGGTTTCCACGTGTGCTACTGATGTAGGCATTGAGTTTTTGACCTCAATCTTTAATTGGCTCTAATTCCTTCATCTGAACTCAGATTTACATGTTGTTTTCACCACTAGCTTTGTATTAACGAGCACTTCAACATGATCTCACTTTCATATGTATTTGAAGACTTTTGATCTGGAGGCTATTCTAAATCCATTTTGGATCACTCCTCCCCACTAGAAGCTTTTGGTCCACCAAAAGTTGGTTTTATCTATCAAGTAACTGAGGATATGGTTCTCTCACTTTTCCAATTTGTATCCATCGTGCTTTACTTGGATTTGTACCTTTGAGGCCAACTCAAGATACTCAACATTTCCCCTTCGTGAAGTTCTTATCCTCTTGTCAAGAACTGTGTCCTGTTGTAACTCATGGAGATATTCATGCAACAAATCCTCAATGGAAGGTACGTGACCTTGCTCTTTGAGATCTTCAATCAATGAAGGTTCATATAATGCAAGTTTTCAACATTCACAATAGAATAGATTTTCATATAAGCTGGTAGATCTAGGCGAAAAGCATTTTTACCAATTTTATCAAGTATTTTGAAAGGACCATATCTAATTGGTTTCAACTTTTTACCTTCCCCTTGCAGTCTTTCTTTGTTTATGTACAAGCATACATGATCACCAGCTTTAAAACTATGCTCAACTCATTGCTTGGCATGTCAGGCCTTATACTTTGCTTGGCTTCTTTCCAGCTGTTCCCGTACTGCCTGGTGAATTTCCTAGATTTCTTCAATGAACTTGGTTGCTTTGTCCATGTCATTGTTTCCATTAACTTCTATGTCTTTACCAAAGACAAAATCCAAGGGTGACTTTGGTATTAAACCAAAACAAGTCTCAAAAGGAGATCTCTAAGTAGAAGAATTTCTTGCATAGTTGTAAGCATGTTGCACATAACACAAATGCTCATCCCAAAGTTTGGGATGCTTGCTGTAATATCCTCAAAGAAACTGTATTACTGTCCTATTGACCACTACTATCTGACCAACTATTTGTGGATGAAATTTTGTGATCTTCTTTAACTTTATGTCCATTAACTCCCATATACTTGACCAAAATTTCCCTACAAATCAAGAATCTCGATTTGATACAATAGAAGTGGGTAACCCAAAATGAACCCATACATTTTGGAAGAACAACTTTGCAGTTTATTCAGCTGTGACATGTTTATTACATTGTGTCAAAATACACGTCTTACTAAACCTATCCACAACTACATACAAATAATCATGACCCTTTCTAGACTTCGGCAATCCCTAACAAAATCCATGGAAACACTTTCCTAAGGACGAGAAGGAATTGGAACTGGAGTGTACAAGCCTAATTTTCTATTACTTGGCTTGCTTTTAGCACACATAGTACATCCTTTAATATATCTAGAAACTGTCTCATTCATCCGTGGCCAATAGCAGAACCTTTGCAATTGTGCAACTATTTTACTTACACCAAAATGACCTAATATGAGAGAAGTATGTGCTTCTCAAATTATATTGACTCTTTCAGTTTGTGGAATGCATAACTTTCCCAAATGATATAAGAGTTTGTCCTTTATGTAATAATCCAATACTTCTACCTGCTTTCCATGACTTAAAGTTGCATATACATCCTTAAAATCTGTGTCTTGAGCATATTGTTCAATGTAACTTTCATGAATTACTGAATTATGCTTAAGTATTATGGATGCATTTATAATTGGTCCTAATAACATGTCTGCAACCTTATTATGTATGCCCTTCTTATATCTAATAACAAGATGAAATTGCTATAGAAAACCCATCCACTTGTAATGTCTTGATTGTTGCAATTTAGTTTGTGAGTGTAAATATTGTAAGTGGTTGATGATTAGTGTGTATGATTTTTTCTTTGCCCATTATGTAATGTTTCAACTTTTTAAGATTCTGGACTAATGCATACAATTCTTTATCATATGTAGGATAGTTAACTACTACTAATGTAAATGTCTAAGAATGAAATCATATAGGCTTTCTGTGCTGTATCAACACTACCCCCATGGCATAGTCACTTGCATCTATCACGATCTCAAATGGATGTTGAAGATCTGGTAGTGCTAGTACTGGCATTGTATTGATCCTTTCTTTCAAGGTGTCAAATGCTTTCTATTATTTGCATCCCCACTCAAACACCTGTTTCACACTTTTCAAAGCATGTAAAGGAGCTTCAATCAAAGAAAAGTTAGCAATAAACTTTCTCCAATATTGTGCTGCCTCTAAGAAACTTCTAACTTCTATAGCAATATTGGGCTTAGGCTAATTCACAATGACTTTGACCTTAGAGGGATCTATCCTCAATTCACAACCCCCTACAATATAACCCAAATAATTTAAAGATGTTCTTCCAAATTCGCATTTTAATAGTTTCACATAGAGATTTTCTCTTTTTAAAACATCTAAAATCTGCTTTACATGCTTTACATGTTCATCCCATGTCCTATTAAAAACAAGAATATCACCTAGATATACTATTACAAAATCATCAATAAATGGTCTAAATACATCATTCATGACTTGCATAAATGTAGCAGGCACATTAGTTAATCCAAAATGCATAACCATCCATTCATAGAGTCCTTGCTTTGTTTTGAAAGCAGTCTTCCATACATCCTATTCTACAACTCTGATATGATGGTAGCCGGTTTGCAAGTCTAATTTATACAAGTAAACAACATCTTTTAACTGATCTATTAAATCATGAATATGAGGAAGAGGGTAACAAGTATTTATTGTGATTTTATTTAGTGCTCTAAAATCAATGCACATTCTCCACGAACTGTCTTTCTTTTGCACTAACACAATAGGTGATCCACATGATGATGTGCTTGGTCAAATAAACCCCTTATCGAGCAACTTCTATATCTACTTATTTATCTCGACATTCTCTAGAGTTGTTAACCTATACATTCCAATGTTAGGTAGAGGAGCATCTTGCTACAAATAAATCTCATGTTCTATCTCTCACTTGGGTGGAAGCCCTTTAGGCTCTTGAAACAAAATATCATATTTGGAAACAAATTTAACTAGATCTCTTTCTTTTTAGGATTACAACTTGGAATGCATTGGACTTATCAAGATCCTTTGATTTTACAATCATAAGTAAAAATCTCTTACTTGAATTTACAATTCTTTTCACACACCCAACCTAATGGATATGGCTTTTTATGAGGTTTTCTTTCTAGACCCATCTTCTTTACAGTTGTTTCAGAAATAAAATTAACTTGTGACCCACTATCAAATAAATTATCAATTTTAATGTTCTTGAAAATGACTCTAATATGAAATAGCTCATTTATTTTTCTCTCATTACCTTCATTACCAACAAAATGTGAAGATGTACTTGTAGATGCTATAGAATATTTACCTTTTATACTTATATCTGTAACCATTGTTTCGTCACCTAAGTCTGATAGCAAGTCCTTTTGAATAGTAGCAACATTATTTTTCTCTTTACTCCCGAACTTCTTAGGCTTCAATTCTAGATGCAAAGACTACTAGTGTGCCTCATCGTGTCCTTCCTTCTTACAATGAGTGCATGAAGGTTTATCCTTCTTCACGGTGTTTGTTTTCCTCTCCTTCCATTTCAATTTCTTCTTGCCTTTATTCATGCTTTCAATAGATTTGGATGATATCCCAACATCTAGGGTTACATTTTTACCTCTAGCCTCTAGATGTGTTGCTTGAACTAATACATCATCTAAGCTAGTTGGATTAAATATAAGTATAGTATGCCTCAAATAACTATGAAGACCACCTATGTATTTTACAAATGTCTCTGGTGAGTCTAATGATATGCCTAATGTTAAAGCTCTCTTATGAAATTCCTGAGTATAACTTTTTACACTTAGACCTTTCAATTGACGTAGTGTTTGCAAACTCATCATTGCTTGCTACATATAAGCCAAAGGATAAAATTGCTTTTTAATGGCAGAAAAAAATTTATTCCAAGTTGAAATGATTTTACTAGGTTTTTGGATATCTGCTTGTGTCTTTCCTTCCCACCATACAAGTGTAGTTCCTCCAAGTCCAAGGCTAGCCAGCTAGATCTTCTTCTTTTCTAAGTCAACTTTCTACACCCTACAATATACATCAATTTTCCTTATCCAATTACCAAGCTTTTCAACATTAAGTTCTCCATCATAAATTGGCAAATTAAATTTTACATCTAATTTGACCAAAGAGGATTTCTTTTTCTTCTTCTTAGAAGAACTAGTTTTATGAGAAGATGATGATGATGATGATGATGATGATGGTGATGATGGAGGAGATGGTGGAGGAAGCATTCCTCCTTTTCCTTTATCTTCTTTATCTAGAGGGACAAAAATAAAATGTGCCTCTGCTCCTTTGTCTAGTTTAGGTGATGAGGTGCCTTCACCTTTACCTTTTTTAAACTCATTATACATCTCTTCCAACATGGCATGTATGGTCATGAAACTATCTAAGAATTGGGATTCTGATCCCAGTGGATTATCTTTTGTCAAACTTCTCTGTGAAAATACCCTTCCAATCTCTGGATTTGCCTCAACAAGTTCTCCTTCACCTCATCGAGCCTCCACCTAGTAAGCATTCAAATCTCCACAAAAACTTGTCAAACCTTAAAAACCTTAAGCTCTAATACCACTTGATTTGATATTGAAAAGACTATGTGTGAAGTTGCCTATGTTACTTAAAGCAATGGATCTATAAGATTGAAAATAACATAAACACTTAAACAATTATAAAACATAATCAAACATATCAACACAACCAAATTTGATTAAGGAGTTCACCAAAGTTCCTGGCTATGTCTCCTTGTCCTTTAGCTTCCAATGATGACCTCTTTATTATGTCTTCAAACAATTGTTACAGGTGTGAGCTCAAAAACAGAGTCACAAACATGAAAATGTATCTCATCGTAGTGTTCAACTCGAATCATCAAGTCAAAATGAGTATACACTCGACCGTACTTGGTCACTTTGACCTCCAGACCCCCTGGAACGGTTCAAAACACCTCTGTCAACTTTCTCTATGTTATGGTACTAATATACCACGTTTAGTTACAAACTATGTCAATCATGGCATAATACGTTTACATTAAAAATAGAGTATTAATCAAAGGACCAATGGGCGTGGGGTGGACCCCGACTGTCCGATGTTCTCTCGGTGCTGATCTTGAGATCAAACAATCTGACGACTATCATATCCTGCTTGTCAACTACTCCACATTATCTGCACTATTGATCTGTCCTGCGGAATCTGACAGTTGTCATGCAATCTCGCACTCCAACTTGCACATCTGTTAATTCTATGAAGGCACGCGAGAGAGCAGTTTTAGGATGCTATGTGTCGACCGCTGAGTGGAATCGCTCGAATTTCTGGAAATCCATTTCTAGATTTTGAGGCACATGATAAACCACTTACCACTCTTCTATCGGAACTCAAATACTTTTAACTCCTTTTGAATATCCATATAGCGTATGCTTTCATGAATAACCTTCTTGCATGTTTCGACGCAATATTTGTCAATCTCCTTTGATCGGGTGATCTCCACTCTTGTTCACTGATCCCATCGCCTGTGGTATGAACCAATCATAGACTACCACACCATCTTCTATGCTGACATCATCAAGAACCTGCGACTCTTTCTCGGGTTGCCACATGTCCTACTGACGTAGGCATTGACTTTTTGATCTCAATATTTAATTGGCTCTAATTCCTTCATCCGAACTCGGATTTACACAATGTTTGCATCGTTGGCTTCATATTAATGTGCACTTCAACATGATCCCACTTTGACCTATATTTGAATACTTTTGATATAGAGGCTATAATGAATCCATTTTGGATCATAGTTACACTATCTTAATTTCAAAAAAGGTAGATGAGAATTCAAATGATTTAAGAAAGTTTTCATATGCAAGCCCAAGTTCATCTAACATACACAATCGAAGCAAAGATTACTTAATTTCTTTAATAACACTTGATCCTAGTCCCATAAAATGAAAGAAATGAACTCTTTGGTTAGTAAGAATATTTGTGGATACAAGTGACTTACTCTTTTTCTAATTAAGCTATGTGAAGATTGTGAACAAAAAGAAAAGATAATCTAATTACACTACCAAGTATGATTAGTAAAGAATCTAAGAAATCTAAACTGACTATAAAAAATTGCAGAGGTGAAGGAAATTCACTAAAGGTTGCCAATCACTTGAAAAATGTGAAATTACAAGGTATTTTTATCCTTTTGGAAAACTACACATGTTTCATAATACAAAATCTTGGTGACACATCTGTTAGAGGCAAATCCACGAAGTGTGTGTCCGTATGAGCATAAGTCACGTGGTCAACTGGAAATTGTAAATTAACAAGTTTCTCGACCCACAACAGGTTCATAATGTCCTACAAAACTTCCATATAAGTATTAAACACCTTATAGGAAAACTATGCAGAGAAAATATTTGCAAACACAACCTTTAGATTAAGGAAAATACAACTGTATGGTCACCATTTATATGGTATCTTTTTGTGGAAATGATGTACCAAATGACACCGCCTTAAAAGTTGGTTGTTCCCTGCAAAGTAGTACAAACATAGTTGGTGTTTTTATTGAACAAATTTAGATAAACAAAGCATTGCAAATAGTGAAATAAACATGAACTAAAACAAAGAGATAAATACACAAACAATGTTCAATGGAGCAAACAAGTCAAAAAAATAATGGAAAATCCATCCTTTACCAATTGTTGGTAATAGAATTTGAATACAATAGATTTATATTAAACACTTGAAGATAATTCTTTGAGCTATTGTGCTAACAAATAATTAACAAGGTGATTCTTTTCCATAATATCTTTGCAATCTTCTCCTCTCCCTCAAATAAGTATGAAGACTCTCTCAATGGTGGACTTTTGTCCCCTCACTAAGATGATGGATTTCTTAGAAGAAATATGGCCAACATGTTAGTGCTCTTACTTTAATTGGTTTCAACAGTGAAATGTATGTTTTCTCCCATAGCAATTTGGCAATCATAACATTATCTCTTTTTTTGGTTCTCCCATGGGCTATTTATATAGAATTTTTGAATCCATGTTCCCTCTCTTGGTTCATGAATGAAAATGACTCATGAGTAGGACAAGATGATCCCATTGGGAGCTGCATGTCTGCAGGATGACTCAAATTTCACTGACCTGGATTGAGATCTTGTCATGGAATCACCTCTAAGTGTGTGAAGTGGTCCCAAATTTGTTGAGTCATAAATTTTCTCGACTGCGCGAATTTCAAATAAATTTTTGCACATTTCACATTTATCAAAGAATCAATTATGACGTCTTCAATTTCTAAAATTTTTAAACTTTAGACCTTTGGAAAAAATAAAATTTTTAAACTTGATGATGTCATCAGCTGAAAAATATTCACTTGTGCATTCTACTGGATGTATTTTACCATCTTTTATATTGTGCAGACATGTGTACTATTTTATAGTGTTAATACACATATCTATAACTATTCCATTTGAACATTAAGTACATGAAGGTAAACACAAATAAAATTACAGATTGCCTCATCCAATTGCTGGCTATGGTGCTAACCACAGTGCTCGATTCTTGTGGACTTGAGGTTTAGGGATGGTTGCATCTTTACAAGAGTCAATCAAAATTCGACACCACATACCAGATGCTCCTTGAAGACAAGAAAGTTCCAAACTTTCACCTCCAAGACACGTTGTTGTGCCACTTGGGACACCTCTATGTTCCTTCAAGCGAGTGTTTTAAGATGATTTTGGAGGCACACTACAGTCGATTTGTTGAACATTTTGGGGTAGAGAAAGTCATGGTGGTATTGTAGAAGTATTTTTGTTGGCCAAACCTTAGACAAGATGTTGGGAAGTACATCAGATACTACACTACCTGCGCCATTTCCAAACATACAATCAAGAAGTAAGACCTGTATACTCCTCTGCCTACTCCTAGCTGACCATGGGAATATATCTCGATGGATTACATGTTGGTCCTTCATTCTACTAAGCATGGCAACAATTGTGTTCTCGTGGTTGTCGACAAATTATCTAATATGTACATTCTAGAGACTTGCAAGAAGAGTATCAGAACATAAGCCAATGCCAAACCCTTCTTTGAACAAATATGGGTACACTTCAGGATATCATATTCCATGATCTATGATTGGGATAACACATTCCTAAGTAAATTTTGGTCAACCCTCTAGTCATCGCTGGATACCAATCTCACTAAGTCCACGACCTGCCACCCAAAATTGATGGAGAAACCAAGTTCGTCAACAAAATGGCTTTTCATATCCTACATATATACAATCCATGCACATGGGATGAAATCCTCCCCTATGTCCAACACACATACAACTAGGATCTCCATAGCTCAACTAAACATAAACCATTTAAGGTAGGATTGGGATTCCAACCACTGTGTCCCATTGATCTTGCCATACCACTTGTAGTTACAAAGGAAACTTTGGCTCATGATCAATATGAAGCTAAAAAAGATAACATATCCATTGAATGCATTCAATAATTCTGCCAACAAGTCCATGAAATATTCGTCGAATAAAATTTTAAGTACAAACAACGTCATGATCAGCATTGGGTGCCACACAACTTTAACGTGGGAGAAAAAGTTTGGTTACATTTATAGAAGGAGCACCTCATTGCAGTCCACCACAATATTTTCCCACTCCTATATGGACCTTACACCATCACCAAGGTTGTAGGAGATAATTATTTTGAGCTCAATATTCCACAATTCCTTGCCTTGCACCGAGTATTCAATGTCGATCAGCTGCAGCCATACTTCCCCCATTATTGGACACATTAGACATTGCCGAGCAGATGACACCAACAAAGCTCCACTGAAGTTGTATTGAACAAACCCCTACTGGTAATATCATGGATACAAAATCAATAACACTCACAAGTGGAATATCCAACTATATTGGGTTTTCAAAGTTGGCCAACTCCACCACCAAGGAAAGTGGCTCACTAGGGACCAAGTTCAGTGGGAGTTTCCCCATCTCATGGAGGAAATCAATGCAATCGGGACCATTTCTTCCTAAGAGGGAAGGAATGATCGAGGCAGATATTAGTGGCCATCAACCTATTCCACTAGGACCCCCACTATTATTTCTTGAATTTTTAAGTTTCGTTAATTATAGCACAATTTACTATATTTGGTATTTTTTTTGGGTCCTAAACTTTCGAAGCTATTTTGAGGCCCTAAACGACATCTTTTTGAAAAACAGGAAAACATTGGTTTTCAAATAATGTTTGAAGTCGAAAATTGTAGTCATTGAATATATATTTCTAACAACATATCAAACAGACATTGTATGCAAAGTTACAACCCCGAGAAGTTGATATGCCAATTTACCCCAACAGGACCCACAATTTTTTTGCTTCATCTCCTAGGGTTAGTTTTCCGGATGTTTATGGTCTTAAATTGTTTGTAAATAACAAATAGGCCTTCAAGCCACATTGTAACATAGTTCATAGGCATGTATCCACCACATCTCTTCTCAAAGATAAGCTACCATTATGTGAGCTGCCTTATTTCCATTTTGTATGTAAGCATCTTTGAGTTCTTTGATATTAATGAAATGAAGATTTATTCTTGTTGCATCTTTGTTTCTATGTTTATATATGTATTTTTTTGTGTTCCTACATAACGATAGACCAGAATCATCGTTACCACAGGAAGTTGGCACTCAAGGAAAAGCTTTGAAGTATCGATATGTAAAAGAATGAATCAATTCCACAGAACTTGAGCAAGTTTATGCAGTTTCGTGATGAAATCAGTAGTGTCTATGTTACTGTCCTTCAAGAATATTTTGTAGCTCTAGCTCTTTTGGTCCTTCCCAATAACTTGGACAATTATCAGGATTCGATAAATGGTAGAGAGAAACTACCAAATTGGGAGTGGTTATTATCTAATCTAGTAAGCGAAGATATAAGGTAGAGCAACAGGGAGATGACTTTATCCAAGGTTGAGGATGAGGAGAACTGTGCCTTGGATAGAAAGACAAATAAAGGTAAATGGAAGGAATCTGAACCCAAAGCATATTCCGGTCAGGGGGCAAGAAGAAATACTTGTCCAAGATCAAGTTCTTTCTATGTCATGAAATGGTACACTATGCCACAAAGTGTCCACACAAGAATGCAGTCAAGAAGCCCTAAGGTGTGGCAAGTGAAGCTCTAGCTTCACAATTCGAGCTTGATATTACCCTCATTGCATGCATGGTAAGCACAAATATGGGTAGTGTGTGGTATCTGGATACTGGTGCTTCATTCCATATGGCATTGCTTTGTTTATTTTAACCCTGGCCTATAAGTTTAATTATACACATAATAAACATATAAGTTATAAATTAAATTAAAATTATTATATATTATATCTATATATATATATATATATATATATATATATATATATATATATATATATATATATATATAATATATATATATATATATATACACTATAATTTTAAAACTTAATTATTTCATTTTTTATTGGGAATAAAAAAATTTCTTTTATTTTAATTATATTATATTGTATTTATTTAAATTTATATAATTTATTATAAAATATAATGATAATAACAATCTTTTGTTGATTTTTAAATTTTTTTTATTAATTACAAACTGGTAATAAAAAATAATAAAATACTTGGTTGAAAAATTACAAAAGTGGTTTTCCTCTTTCCCCAATTTTATCTTTACTTATTTGCAACTTCTAAGATTCAGGTACACACATACCTTCAAATGTTTCTTTTAAAGGTGTGTCCATGGAAGAGAAATCTTATTCCTTTAATAATTATCTAAAAGATGGGAGTTGTCACCAGTGCATAGTGACAACTGTTCGTAGTTCTTGTAGGAAATTTACTGCAATTTACTAGCAAATGCTTATAAAAGAAGAAAATGAATAGTAGAATTGAGTGGAAAGTTTGTACACCTTGACATGATTCATAAACAACAACTTCAACTGAGGAATCCCATTTCGGGAATAATAAGCGTCAACTTGCATATTCTCTCCAATAATGAGTGAATGGGGTAGATTACAGTTGTCATTATGGCCATATTTCAGATTTATTAAAAGAAATATTAAAATAATAGGCCATGTTATAAAAATATTAACCTCATGAAATATTAAAATAAATCCCACAACTTCTGGTTAATTCATCTCTTTCTCACAAAACATTTCTGCCAAGCTATATGGTATTTTTTTTGAAAATAATTTGAGCATATGGCTTGAAAGTGAAGGTAAGTGGGCTAGATGCCAAGTGGGTTTTACAAGGTAGCACTCAACAACAAACCACCTCGTTACGCTTAGGATCATTGTGGGGGAATGACGCAATGATAAATACAATCTCTTTTGTTGCTTTGTGGACTTTAGAAAGGCTTTCGACGTAGTTCCTAGAAACAACCCATGGAATAGATTAGAAGAGCTAAAGGTTCCTTTTGAGTTGAGAGTTGTTGCTATAAGGTTATACGAGAATGTAATTTCTAAGTTAAAGAGTAATGAGGGGTGGTCGAAAGATATTAAGTGTAATATTGGAGTTAAACAAGGTTGCCCCCTCTCCACTACCCTATTTGGAATTTACATCGACAAGCTAGAAGGTTATTTCGAGGAAGCAGGATGTACTGGCACGATCTTAGCTGGGATAGTCATCATCCTTCTTCTCTAAGTTGATAATATCATTATTCTCACAAAGTTCCCATTTGATCTTGAGAAGAAACTTAGAATTCTTAAGGATTTCTGCTCTACCATGGGTATGATTGTTAATACTAACAAAACAAAAGTTATGATTATCAAATCCAAGAAGGACACTTATGCTAATTTTATGTATGACAATAGTAACTTGGAGGAAGTGTCTTCCTACAAGTACCTACGAATTGATATTCATCACGATCTCAACTAGAACTATAGCACTGAGAAAAGGATTAATGGGGGGTGGAAAGCTTATTTTGGTCTTGAAAATAATTGTAAAATGGAAAACCTCGTAATGTGGGATAGAAAGAAGTTCGTCTTTGAAACTTTAGTCACTCTGGTTATCTTATATGGATGTGAGATTTGGGGTTTTAGCATCTCTAGAGAATCCTAAAGAAAGATTGAGCAAATCCAGAAGCATTTTATAATGTATAACCTCAAAATTAAAAGCAACACACCCTATCCTATTAGCCTTATAGAAGTGGGTCTTTCCCCTATCGAGAGCCTAGCTATGACTAGGCTTCTGTTGTACAAGCACAAACTTAATAACATAGGAGACCATAGACTTCCTAAGCTAGCTTTAAATTCTAGCCAAAACCACCTAAAGCTCAAGTGAGGTTGGTATAAAGACACCAGGGCTTGGTTAAACCATTGGGAGTTCGACAAGAATGTTGCATTGCATATTATTAATAACATCAAAAATATTGTTACTTCTGTTATCACTCATAAATTTCTCTAGAAGCTATTAGAAGAAATAAAATAACCGAGGTAACCACTAACCAACTTTGGAGCATAGGCCCTAGCCAACCTAGACTCAGAGAGGGCTCTCTCTATATGATTTAGCTTTGTTTGCTTAAATTTCAGGCTAGCAATGATTGTTCTTGGGGTTTTTGAATTGTATTTGAGATTGGATGGTGGGATCCTTTAAAAAATGGATAGAATGATTCCTTTTAGACCATTGGGCTATGGAGTCAGACACAAAGGAAGCAGAACTGGATTAGCTCACTAAAGGGAGTGTTCAAAGGGCAAGCTAGCAGAGTAAAGTTTAGATCTTTAGAACAGAGGGGTGAGATAGTTTCATTTCAGGTGAGAGAGAAATTAAGGGTTCTCAGACCGGGACATGAACGAGGAATGGAGGGATAATCTAAATCAAAGGAAAATTAAGAATCCTTCAACCTAGATTTTCAAGAAAACAACCTAAACTAAGGAGTAATTAAGAATTCCTTAACTTAGATATTAGTAGAAAACATTTAAATGTATAATTGCTAAGACAAAGTGTAATTAAACAAATTCTGAAGTATTTTTCCACTTATAACATTTGGATTTAGAAATACATTAAATACTGTGAAAAAACTTAAGAAAGATTACAATAACACATGAAAATACTTGTCCGAATACCGCTCAACACATGAATCCTATGAAATATCTTATCTTTATTCATCAATCTAGCTTGCTGGCTCAGCCAATGATACAATAACTTTGAAGTCTTCTTGATAAAAAATCTATAGAAATTTCTAAGAATCCACACCTCCATACTCTGAATTTTTAAGTATTTATACATATGAACTTACAAAATATTTGAAACTGTATTCAGAAATAATCTAAGAAAAAGAGATAGCTTCATGCAAGAAGATAGAGACAGCTATTGAATTGTTTTCCTGTTGTCCCTTTTATTTTGGTGTTGCTGGCCTTGATCTTTTGCCTTGATTGTTTGATCTTTTATGATGGATGTATTATTTACTTTAGCCTTTTGATCTAATACACTTTCAACTGATACTCTTTGACTTTGTTGATCTGTCAACATCCTTTTACCCTGTTTTTTTCCTTTTACTCTACCTTAACTTTTTTACTGCATATTTCTACAGTAAACCAGTTAATTTCTCCCAGGTTTCTGCATCAAGTAATTGAAGTCTTAACATCTTTATGTATGTTTCATATACCTCTGTGTATTTGGGAAAAGTTGCCTTATTCATAAACAAATGCTTCACCTCATGCTGAAGGTAAAATAAGTTTTCAAAAGTGTGGTAGAGTAATTTGTGTATTGGCAATGCTTTCATTGTTGATGGATTTACTTGATCATTGGTCACCTCTCTAATTTTCTTATTGTAATATTCATGGGTCATCAATTTATCATTTATTACTAAGGGATTGGGTAATCCCTTTTCTCTCAAAATTTGAAATTTAGCTATAAACTTGTCAATGGTTAATTGCATATTCTGACATTTTTCCTCTAGATTTTGCATTAGGTTCCTCTTGGAGAGGACCCTTTTAACCTCCAAAATTGTCTGCATTCTATCCTCTATTCCTAATTCCTGGAGCTCATATCTGTTTGGCATTAAGGAATTGGATAATTCTGGAAACCTCCTCCTAATTCTTCATTTACCTTTTGAATGGCCTCTGTGGCTAGTTTTATTAAATCTATTTGTTCAAAAATTACCTGAATAGATGGCCAAATATCATTGACAGAGTCAAAGATATTGTCCCATAGCTTTTACTTAGCCTACCCAAGGGATTTTTCTAGTGTTAAGTCCTTTTCCATGGCTTTCAGTCTCTCACTCATCATGGTGGATTTTTGGACTTCTTCTTTATGCATGATCTTGGCAAGTTTGTAATCAGTATCCAAGCTTGCCACTTTTTCTTTAAGTTTGTTCATTTTTATGGTTTGTATGGACATCTCTTCCATAACTTGAACCAACTTTGCTCCTTCTTCACCTGATGTACCTATTTTTGATGTAGATGTTGTGGACATTGGCAGTGTTGTGGTTGTTGGAGCTGTAGGGGCTAATGAGGTTGCCAATGTGGAAGGAACAACAGTGGTAACTATTGAGATGACATTTACTGAACTAGTGCCAAGATAAATTTGTTTCAATTTGATTAGGCTGTCCAATTCCTTTTCTGTCTCCCTCAACTGGTGATTTAGTTTTAGGACTAAATCCATCAACGCTTCATGTGTAGCTTGGCTCTCCAAGATTTCCTATGTCTTGGGATGTTGTAGTTGAGGTATCTTCAACTATTTCTTGAAAGCAACAATGTCATAATTTTTCTTTTTAATCAACTACTCTGTAGCTTTGATCTCTTTGGGATAATGTCCCAGTTCAATTACCAAGTCTTCCAAAGACTTGATTCTGGTGTCTTTGGCCTGTGAGGAGGCCTTTTCCAACTGATATTGAGCTCATATGTTGTTCAGCAAATTCTACAACTGATGTGCAACCATGGCCTTCCCAGTGAGGGTGGAGTAAATCATTTCTCCAGCCTTCTTGTGAAATTCAATTTGGTCAATGGGATGAATATCCCTTGCTAATACTTCAAAATCTATTTTCTTGAAATCAATTGTTGTTCTTGGTTGTTGTGTAGTTGGTTGTATGAAAGATATTTGCATCTTTCCTTCCTTGATGTCAAAAGCTGAAATCAACCTACTTTGATTAGGCAATGTGAGCTTGAAGTACTAAGCATAAGATTCTACTTTTAGTTGCTCATTTCTCATTTTAATTTTCTTAAACCTGTCCTTGATGCCGCTATCTTTATCATCAGGTTTTGTGAATGAGGATACTTCCACACCGAGCTGTCTTTCTAAAATCTGAGTCTTGCAAGTGGATGGCCCCTGTGTTTCCCGAGATGGAGTTGTGCCTTTGCTCACGTCTAACTCAGCATCAGTTATTTCTACTGAGCCTTCTGTGTCTTCCTATTTTGAAATAGGATTGAGCCTAGGTCTCTTACTTTGGCTGGCTTCATATTGCATATTGGAATTGTCCATACCTAAGATGGAGGCTTCCTCTCTTTTCCTTTTGGGGTTCTTTTCCTCATTTTGAGGAGTCTGCAAAACATGAGGGGTATTCATGGTTTCTTCTGGTTATGGTACCTACGGGAATGAGCTTTCATCAAGTTGTTTTTCTAGATCAAACAAGGTATTTTCAACATCTACCTTTGTATTATCCTTGTCTACGAGAGTGTTTTCCAACCACTCAGATTAGTTGGCATATATCTCAGTTTCTGGTATAGGGTGGTGAATGTAAGGCCCCAATTCGACAATTTGTCTTTGTTGTTGGAAATAATACTGAGAGGGGGGGGCAGTGAATCAATATTAGAAATTTAAAATTTTTTCATTTCCATAAACAAATTGATATATGCTACTTCTGTTAATCAAACCTGTGTATACACACAACTATGTTTAGAGAAAACCACGTATATCTTGCAGACTTCTAATTTAGTTAGCTAATCTTAATCTGTGTATCAGAACCATAAAACAGTAATCAAGTGCAGTAAACAGTACAGGCAATCACACACATGAACACAAGATATAAGGTGGAAACCCAATGTCTGTGAAAACCACCTATTGCAATTCGTCTCTATCTTCTTTAATAAGAAACTTCTTTTTACAATATTTCTATACTGGTGTAGTCTTATACCAGTACGCAAGCTTCTACTTGCAAGAGGCTACCACCTTCTCTAGTTCTCCATCTTCTCCTGGAAGGGAGCTACAACCCCCTTAGATCTTGTACTAGATGATGTACTAGTACATAGGTGCTAACCTACAGAAGGCTACAACCTTCTCTTTTCTTCCAGGGACCACGTTTCATAAATTTTTAGGCCGGATCCATCAATAACATCAATCAAACATCAAATATATTTGCATCAACCAATCTCCTTTGCACCAACCAAAAACTGAATCAACCCCTCACTTCTCTGAATGTTGTATCCAGAATATAGTAACAGTAACCAAAAACCAATCCTGAACCCAAAATACTGCAACAATAAACAAAAATAGCTAAAACATATCTTATGAGATGTACACTACTTCAATAAGTAGAACCTGTGTGCATATGTTGTTATATTAAGGCAAGCCTTCATATACGCCATTTTGTATTACTGAACCAGCGTGTATACACGCCTTTGCTATGTTGAACCTGCGTATAGATCTGTAAAAGATAATTTATCCTTTTCAACTATTCAGACATCAATTATCCCTAGATCATCAGATTTACAGATCAAAACATGTGCCAAATATAAAAGATCAAAATCACACAAAGATACTTCTCTTCAAGCCTTAAGATCTTGACCCATCAATAAAACTTATCCTTCCTCTAGCACTCAGGTTCCTCCTTGATTCAGATCCAGCTATGCATCATAACCCAATCACTAGCATTCTAGATCTTGTTTTTCATAAGATATTTAGTGCTTGAGTGCCTTTGCCTAATGATATCCTTCCCCTTTTATAGTCTTAGGCCTTACTCAATACCATGGTCGGAAACCACTTAGAACCAATACCTGGGTTCAACACTTCGGATGAGATACCATGGTCTAAAACCATAGGTCCAAATACCAAGGACCAAAAACCAAGTTTTCCAAACTGTATGCGCTTTTTTGTGCATGAAAGTGCATGTATACGTATACGTTCCTTTTGTCTATGAATCCACATGTATACGTGGCTTGGTCAATGGGAACCTACATATACCTCCTTTTATTTTATCCTAAGAGTCTGTGAGCCTAAACTATCATCTGAGTGATTTTCCAAGTGAGTTGCCATCAAGGACAATACCTATGCCATAGTGCCAAGCCTGATTCATAACGCCAACAATCTCCCCCTTTGGACTTGATGGCAACCCCAATTCACTCTCCCCCTTTGTCATCAAACGCAAAGGGTTATGTTCCCCCTGAGTACATGCTGAAATATCTGCTCTGCTGAAGTGTGCTCCCCCTGACTGTAAGCAAGGTCTGCAAAAAGATGTTCTACAAGAAGAACATGACTCTATACATCATAAATGACCTTCCTATCACCAAATACTCATACATACATCCATATCCCAATCAAGTGGGGATATACCAAGATTGATTCATCCACCCAACCAAGTGGGGATACACCAAAAGTTTGTACATGATAAGACAAGAACATTACATCATCCATCCGAGGCATAGTGGAGAAACAAGATAGGTCGTTATATAACCTTGATAATAAAAGAAATACATGACATGGAGACCAAATATCTAAGACAAGACTACGATACTCATCAACAACTATCATTAGCAGCATCTGTCAGTCACCATCTGGACCATCAACCATGATCTCCCTCTGCACCTGTTCCACTTGAATAAAAAACAAATGTCAAGTTGTACCAAGATCTTTTAAGATAATGCCAACAATGCATTATTAGAAGTATATGCTCCCCTGAACCTGTGCCAGATGGTCTCTGTTAGACCCATATCATACTCTTTTCATCCTGAGTCTGGCCCACTGATTTTCTTCAAACCAACATATACGTGACTGTATCCACAGAAACAGGCATATGTACAAGGATTCTCTTCATGAGACTCGTGTACAACCACTTTTCTCTTAAACGGATAAGTGTCAACAACAAGATGATGCATCAACTACTACCAACTTCTGTCTGAGGTATTCAAATGTCTCCCTGGGCAGTGGTTTGGTGAATATATCAGCAACCTGTTCCTTGGAGGGAACATACTCCAATTTGACCTTTTGTTCAAGCACTTGTTCCTGGAGAAAATGATATTTGATAGGTATGTGCTTGGTCTTTGAATGCATGACTGGATTCTTTGAAATACTAATTGCACTTTTATTATCACATAAAATGTAGATATTTGGAGTACAAGTGATTTGAATGTCTTGCAATGTTTGCATCATCCAAAGGATTTGTGTGTAGCAAGATGTAGCAGCCACATATTCTACTTTAGCTATAGATAATGCAATTGAACTTTGTTCCTTGCTAAACCAAGATACTAATGTAGAACCCATAAAGAATGCACCACCACTAGTGTTTTTTCTGTCATCCACACTTCCTGCCCAATCTGCATCTGTATATGCATGAAGTTTGAGATCTGTATCTCTAGGATACCATAAGCCATAGTTTTGTGTTCCTTGAAGATATTTGAAAACCCGTTTAACTGCCCGAAGGTGTGCTTCGTTTGGATTTTCCTGAAATCTTCCAACTATTCCCACTACATGCATGATGTCTGGTCAGGTACCTGTCAGATAGAGCAGACTACCAATCATGGATCTATAGGTAGGTTGATGTACAATTGTTGATTCATCATTTGCACTAAGGCTGCATCCTGTTAGCATAGGGGTACATACTGGTTTCAAATCTTCCATGCCATATTTATTCAAGATCTGTTTCAGGTACTTGGTCTGTGATAGAAAGATACCATGTTTGTTTTGTTGGACTTGTAAGCCAAGAAAGTATGTGAGCTCACGAAGCAGGGACATTTCAAATTCTTTCTGCATCACCAAAGCAAAGTTTTGACTCATGGCTTCTTCGTTGCTACTAACGATGATATCATCAACATACACAAAAAGTATTGGCAATTTATCATTGTTAATTTTTATATATAGATTTCTATCTGCTGATCCTTTTGAAAAAAATGTGTTGATGGACGTATTTGTCCATACGATAATACTAAGCCCTTGGAGCCTGTTTAAGACCATAGAGAGCCTTTCTAAGTCTGCATACAAGTTTTGGATAATTTCCAAGGATGGATCCATTTGGTTGCTCAATATACACTTCTTCTTCTAAGTCTCCATTTAGAAAAGCAGATTTCACATCCATTTGATATACTTTGAACTTCTGAAATCTTGAAAGAGAAAGGAACATTCTTATGGCTTCAAGTCTTGCAACGAGTGCAAAAGTTTCTTCAAATTTTATACCTTCTTTTTGAGCATACCCTTTACAAACAAGTCTAGCCTTGTTTCTAATAACATCTCCATTTTCATTCAGCTTGTTTTTGAATATCCATTTAGTCCCTATGACATGCTTATCATTAGGTCTAGGAACCAATTCCCAAGTTTTATTCTTTTCAATCTGCTCAAGTTCCTCATTCATGACCTCGACCCAACATTCAGCATTGCATGCTTCACTTATATTTTGTCGTTCAACGGAGGAGAGCAGTGCTAGATAGGTTGAAGCTTCTGTAATAGTTCTTCTTGTTTGTACACCTACCTCTTTCTGCCCCAAAATTTGAGTCTCTGGATGGTTCTTTTGGACATACCTAGATGGATTCTTTTCTTCTACCCTTATCTATTCTTCTGGTGCCTCATAAGTTTCTTCTTCGGCATTAGTCTGATCTGATGTTGAAGGATAGTCCTCACCATATTCAAAACCTTTGGTTTTTATCTACTTTGGATTGTTTCCTACTTCATCAACCACCACATCAATACTTTCAACAATTTTTCCAAGTCTTTTATTGTAACATGTATATCCTTTACTACGGGAAGAGTAACCAAGGAGAATGCCTTCATCTACTCTAGGTTCAAACATGCCAAGCTTTTCATCAGTCCTTTTGATGTAACATTTGCTTCCAAAAACTTTGAAGTATTTTACAGTAGGAGCCTTACCATACTAAAGTTCATGAGGAGTTTGAGTGTTTTTTACACGAACATTTGTTTTGTTGAGAATAGTTATCATAGCAAATGCAACTTCACCCCAAAAGGTTGCAGTAGTTTCAGACTCATCAAGCATAGCACGAGCCATTTGCTGAACCGTTTTGTTCATCCTTTCCACCACTCCATTTTGCTGAGGAGTCCTTGTAGTAGAGAATTTCCTTCTTTTTCCATGTTCTTCACAAAAGTCAAAAAATTCATTTGAGGTAAATTCCCCTCCTTGATCAAACCCGAGGCATTTGATTTTGCGATCTGGTTCATTTTCAACCAAGGCTTTGAAAGCTTTGAACTTTTCGAAAGCTTCATCTTTATGCTTAAAGAAGTCCTATCCAACACATCCTGGAAAAGTCATCAATGAACAACATAAATTATTCTTCTCCGCGAGGTGACTTTTTCCTTGATGGACCACATAAATCATTATGGACAAGTTCAAGTGGCTTACTAGTTGATCCTTCCTTCTCAGGGAAATGTGCTCTGGTTTGCTTACCAAACTGACATGATTTTCATATTGTATTGTCTGGAATTCTAATGTCAGGAAGATCGCGAACAACCTAATATTTGCATGTTTTCCTTATCTGAGAGAAGCTTAGATGCCCCAATCTTTTGTGCCACAGCTAGTGTTCATCATTTTGTCTTAGATAGCATTGTTGTTGTCCTCCCTTGAGTATGTATAGATTATTTGGAGTTATTATGCCTTTGATCACTATTTCTCCTGTATCAAGCTCATGAAAAATACATCCATTTGATCGAAATATTACCTCATTTCCTTGATCACACATTTGACTAACACTAAATAGATTATTCTTTAAGCCATCAACATACATAACATTTCTAGCTTTGACCTTTTCTTTTAAAAGAACAGAGCCTTTACATTTTATGAGTGTAGGGGTGTCATTTCCAAATTAGACCTTCCTTTCCTTTTCTAAGGCACTATATGACTGAAGTTTTTCTTTATCACCTGTCATATGTTTCGAGAATACATGATGGATGTACCACTGATTTTCCTAGCTTTCCACATACAAGGCTATACCACATCTTTTTGGTTGCGGTTCTTTCTTTCTCCATGTTTTAGGACCCAATGAAGCTTGCTCCTTTTGAGATGTTTGCTAAAACTTACTCCTGCATTCAGAATCTTCATGACTGAAGTTGTTACAAATAGAGCATTCTATTTCATTTTCAAGAGAAGAAAATTTATTGTAGGTCCTCTTCATGATCCCAGTCACACTTCTTTGATTTTGTGCTTCTCTAGTCATGATGGTCTTGTAAGCAACACATTAAGCAGCTTTGTATCCAAAGTTATGACATGAGAAACATTTGCCATAAAAGAAATTCCTGCAATTATCAAATTTACCGACCAAGTGATTGTAGTTTTCATTGCCACTCATTCTTGAGGCAAATTGAAAATGGTTTACCTATGGTTGGTTGTAGCTTCTGTTCATTGTTGAAGTAGATTGACCCCGATTTACCTGGTGATCTGCTTTATGCCTTCATTGACGATTGTAAACTTGTTCACTTCTCCTTGTTGCATCAAGATAACTTTTGGAGGTGGATGGCGTCTGTGCTTGAGATGCTTCTTCAGTATATCCAAGACTTGTCATGATTAGAGGAGAACACTCCACTTTGATAATATCATCCAAAGTTCTAGATCCTTTAGCAAATCTAAGATTAAGAGCTTTTGTTTTCTCAATATCTTTTCTAAGTCCCACAATTTAACATTCTAACTTTTCATTGTGCTTTTCCCTTTCAGCAAGTTGGAATGTCAGAGTATCTATAATCATACTCTTTTCTTCTAAACAAATTTTAAGTTTAGAAATTTCTTCATAGAGATCACCTTCATCTATAGCATCTAAGAAATCATCATCTTCAAAAGCCATCAAAAGTCTATAATCATTACCATGTTCATATTCATCACTATTTGAAAAGCCATCGTTGTCTTCATGTGTATAATAGCTCTTCTTACTTACGTTCTTTTTTTCGTTCCATTTAAATAGTTCCTTACCTTTATCAAGCTTATATTTATGAGGACATTTGGCCGCATAGTGACTGACTCTTCCACAAGCAAAGAATTTGAAAGGTAGCTTACCTCTGAATCTTCCAGAACCCCATTGAAGGTTCTCGACAAAGTTTGATTCTTCCTCTCCTTATGACGTATGTCCTAACTCATTGTATTCTCCTTTTCCTGAAGATTTGAATGTGGCTTCTCTCATGTATGATGTACACCCTTTTTTCATTTCGAAATCAGTTAGGATTCCATGCAGCTGTGACATGGTAATACTTTGAATATTTTTCTTTTCTTCTATGGTAGAAACATTTGATTCAAACTTAGAAGACAAAGATCTTAGAACCTTTTCAACTAAAGTAACTTATTTTATCTCTTCACCCAAACTTTTCATGCGATTAACAATCTCATCTATACGTAAGAAATAATTAGCCACACTTTCATCATTTTTCATTATGAGAGTTTCATATTGAATTCTAAGAGATTGTAGTTTTGCATGTTTTACCTGATTGTCTCCTTCATAGCTTAGAATGATCTTGTCCCATATTTCTTTCGTGGTTTTGAGCTACATAACCTTGACGAATTCTGACTGAGATAGACTCCCCAATAGAGTATTGACAATGTTTGCATTTGTTTCATACTGCTTTTTACCAGCCGTATCTGTAGGAGTTGTTGATGGAAATGTGTATCCTCCTTCCACGATATTCCAAACTTCTATACCAAGAGATTGAAGATAAGTTGTGGTTCTTACCTTCCAATAGATGAAGTTTCTTCCATCTGTTAGTGTCTGACATTTCACCTCAGGCTGAGAAAGGCAAATATCAAAGCTACATCAAACCATTCAGCCTCGTAGCTAGCCCTACGGGGCAGGAGAAGGCTCTCTCCGGTCTCTCTTGGAAAATTTTCAATTAGGGAGATGACCAACAAAGTAACACTGATATTAGGCTAGTAAACTGATAAAAGAATTTGATTTTGGGGTTTTTGGGTTTTTTGGTGGCAAGTTGAGGAGAGGGCAAATTTGGCTGCGGGGATGGGACACAGTTTCTGCAGGGGAGTCTTTGGGGTGAGGTAGGAGGCCGTGCTGATGTCTTTGACTGAAGTGAATGGTCAGGAATGAAAGAGAGAAGGCTAAAGAGAGCAAACAATGAATTTGAATTCTCTTTAAACAGTAGAAAACATCAAAATTAAACAAACTTAAAAGCAGAGCATGACAAGCATGAATTCTTACTTTATCACTTCATTTGTTTAATATGCAGAAGTATAGAAGGAAAATGAAACACATAACAAAGCTTACAATGACTGAAGAAACACACCATCAACACATGAGTCCACAAGAATCCCAAAGATGACTGCAAAACCCTGGTCTTCCTTGCCAAAAATTGCAGAGATACAAGAGATAATACAATGAGCTACTGCTCTCTCAAGAGTCCAACCTTCCAACGAAAATGAGTAAGAAAGTAAATAATATAGATCATATAACCTCTTTCCCTGCCCTCATGTGTCGATCTCACTATCCTAGGAGAAGTTTGAACAACTTCTAAACGAAGCACTACAAAATAGGCAGTCAAAACAACTTGCCTCTATAAACTTGGAAACCAGTTCATACATTCAATTTTTACCCTTTACATGAGAAATTCTTCTAGAAGAGTTAAACAAGAGTAAAAGTATCCAAAAAGTGTCACAATTACATCCATTAATATCATCATTAACCTCAGAAAGTCGAAAAAGGTCAAAACTGGAATTTCTGGGCTAAACTGGTCAAATCTGGCAACATTTCCTCGACGGGTCGCGCACCTTTTCTCAACGGGTCGTGCACTTTGGAGCTCTATTTGGAGGCCTTCCTGGTATTAGAATTGGGTGCAGGATAGCTCGTTGGAAAGGTCCGCGAGTCTACTTTTCAACCCAACCCGAAATTTTGAATTTGGAGGTCATTTTCTCAGTCTAAAATCAATACTCCCAAGACTTCTTCTGCAACTCAAAAAAGGGGCAGAAAGTCAAATTTTTCATGTATTTTGACCTTTTGGAGGCCCAGAACTCCATAAAAACTCAAATCTATCCATAGGAATATGTAAATTTACATGACAAATCCAAAAATGCTGAGGTTTTGCAAAATGGATCTACGATGACAAAGGTCTCACCGGGGGTGAGACCCGTTGAGAAGCCAAAACCTGTAAATTTCCAAAAAATTCCAAAATTACCCAAAATTCTCAAAAAAATTTGGGATTTGTGCTGTAGTTGATGCTAGTGAGTGCCATGATCTTTGAGGGATGCCTTCGCCAAGATACGGAGTGGATTGGTCCTTTTCTTCCGCCTAAGAGCCTCGGACAACCTCCTTTGGAACATTTTCATTCTGGCCTTGCATACATGCATCCTTGCCCAATAGTGATTCTTCATGTTTCTCAGCAGCTTCTTCTCTCGGTTGGCCTTAGCCAACAACCTCTCTAAATGGGCATGCTCCCAAATTAAGCAATAGATTTCGGATCTATGGGTCTCAAGTCACGGGTTCTCCTACGATGCCAATTCCCGGTCTTTCACGAATTTTTTGCCGCTCAGTATAGGCTTGTTCTCATCCTCCAATTGTTGTTTCCGCTGATCTAAATAGTTCGATTATTCCATTTTGCCATCAATAATTCGTTTGCAGCGACTGAATTCTCGGTGCCTTTGCTTCTCGGATGATATCCTTGAGCTCTATGCTAGGAGAACCGGTGTTTCAAGATCAATAACTGGATATGCCTGACAATCTCTCCCTCATCATGGGCTGCTTGCCCCCTCTCTGGTACCTGTGCTTGGTGAAGAAAGCAAGGCCCCTCCACCTGATGTGCGAGATAAACCAACTCCGTTGTTGATTGACGTATGAAGGCGAGACCCCTTCCACCTGCTGTGGAGATAGTACTCGCCTGGCTGCTGCAAATAAGGCCCTTGGGCCTTTTTGATAAGTGACCAAAGGAGTGGAGCTAACATGTCGGGTGACGGGAGCATCAGGCTGCTAAGATGGTCCTCCCTCCTCATGAATGACCTCCTGATGTGGCTGATGTGGCACTGTGAAAAACTCACGGGAGATGAACACCTCCCATGAAATGCCCTACTGAGTCAACTGATGTGAGACTATGAGCCGAATCAAACCATAATGGTATAGGCTCCTGTACTGCTGAGCCGGGGTCTTCTTCTGCAACATGGGCACCATCCTCTGAATGTTCTGAAATAAGAAGATCGGGAGGTTCATCATCCTCACTCGGGTGAAATGCATCAAAAGGCGAATATGATAGGAGTACACCTGTGAAAATCTGCCCTCACAGGTAAAATAATGCATAATAAGCCTCATGATGGGAGCATACTCGCTCCGGAGAAATCTGAATGGGAAAACACCTGTCAAAAGGCTCACAAATGATGGCTGGACGTAGGGCTCAAAGTGAACAAAATCTAGCAATCTGCGCTTAGGCCACACCTCACCCACACTTGGTATCCATGTAGTCTGTGAGATCACCTCAGGAGTCAATGTGAAGTTCACCCTGCCATGGGGTAGGCCTGTAATTCTGCTAGAGAGGTGGGCTCCTCTCGCTTATGATGTCCACCCTTACGAGGCCTCCTCTCCTCTGTAGCTGATGAATGGTCATCACTTTGCTCATAAGTCTCGGCTTCTGACATGGTTTTTGGAGCAAAGTGGACAAACTGAAAGACAAATGGAACTGTTGTCTCTGCCTACAAAAATGCTGAACTCTATGCTGTTTCAAGGGGAAAAACATGAGGGGAATGTTAGGGGAGGGAATTTCCTAATAAGGAATGGGAAAATATAAAAATAACAGGGAATTTCAAGGGAGATTTAGTAAATGATCATGCTTATAGGAACACATATTGGAATTTAGGAAATCCTTCGCAAAGACACCTTGTATATAGGGAAAACATATATGGAAATAAACATGGAGTATATGTACACATGTTTAATCAAGGGAAAAAGGGAATTTATGCACCAACTTGTTGACATTTTAAATCAATAATTTTTGTTATTTTTGTACATGCATATGATAGGGGATATAGGGTTTTGAAACTTTATATATACATTGTTTTATATGTGTGTCTTGGGAGGGGTAGGGTTTCAATTTAAGGATTTAGGGATAGGAAGGGGATTTACATTTCAGTTACAAATAACATAGGGAAAATGACATATATATGAATATGAAAAGAAGGGGAGGGGAAAGGAAACCAACTGAGGGAAAAAACACTTTGAAACATCATAAAACCCTAACACATTTTGCAAACAAATATTGCAGCCATATAAGTCATTTCATTTGCATGATATGAAGTTAAAGCCATAGCCTACCACCTTAATTTCATCATCTATCTCCAAAACAATGAATAAAGACCCTACCTCGAGCGATTGAGATGATTTGAAGAGAAGTTGGGAATTTTGTTTGAGTTTTGCAGGTCGGCGGCTCAACGGGTCTCGCAGGCCTCTCAACGGGTCGCACACTGCCCAACGGGTCGCGCCCGTTAAATTTCTGAACTGTGGAGGGGTGCTGGACGGGTCTCGCACTGCCCAACGGGTCGTACACCACCTTGAACGGGTCTCGCATTGCTCTGCTGCCTAAAACCACTGCAATTCTGCTCCTTTCGCCTATCACTCTCTCAAACCCTCTCTTGCAAGCTTTCAAATGCACAATGAGAGTGAAAGGAGGGAAAATACCTTTTATAAACTTCATTTGAAAAAATTTCATCCATAAACCCACTTTATAAAGTTTCTTTTTAACACTTTTTAAAAACACTGATTTTGGTTTCCTTTATCCTGAATTTGACTTTTTGAGTGCTTTGACTTGATTCTTTTTGCAGGTAGATCATCTGAAGGACCTTGGCAAGGGGACCAGGGTTGCAGTTTGTCTGTTTGAAGACTTTGAAATTTCATCACTTATTTACAAAACTGAGAAAATGACCTTGGGCTTTAAAAACAGAGTTTTTAAATCCAAGGTAAAAATTGACTGTAATCAAGATAAAACAATCGAAGAAACATGTTAACAAACCTCCCTCTGGCTTGCTGAGTACTCATGGATTTTCAGAGACATGACCTTGCAGAGACAAATGACCAAAACCCTAGACCTAGGACTTTGACAGTAAGACACATCAAGACAAGCTTAAAAAACTTTAATAACTGATATGACCTGATCCAACAAAGCCAAGAGGGGCATAAAGACCAGCTCCTCCATCAGGGTTATGGCATGCCTAACAGGATGCAAGATTTGACACTGATGAGACACCTACTAATGCAAATGCAAAGAGCTTTTTGATCACTGATGGAGGGCTTTCAAGACCAACACTAACATTGGCTCCAATGGGGATGGTAGCTCCTTGGAGGTGCCAAGAACCTTAGACCTCTGGGAGAGCAGACCAGTGCCTTATCTATTGGGCAATGGAGTCAATTTATTCACATGTGACCAAATTTGAAAACAACTTTATTTGACTTGGACAATTTACTGAAATCCTGGACTAACTTTGACACTAACTCACTTACTCTATGTAAAAAATGAAATGACTGAAAAACTTGTAAAACTCACACCAACTAACCACCAATGACTCATGACTTGACTTTAAAACAAGACTTACAAAGTTTATGAAGGGCAGTAGTCCATCAAGATTTGAAATCATGATGACAACCACCTGTGTTTTTACAAGACAATATACATCAAACTATATCATAATGCCAATGCAACCAATCAAGAAGATGGCTTCTTGACTGATTCTCCTGATTAGATCTTTTGGTCAACAATACAAACCTATCCCTGGGCATCCAAAAACATAGCTGACCATGATCTCCTTCATCACTGAACACTGCAATAAACACTATCACTGCTGGTTGCAACAAACTTGCTAGAGGATCGTGAAAAACATGAAGATTTTCCACTGCCACCTCCTGCTAAAAGAACAAGGTGTCTTTTGTTTCAAATTCTGATCTGCCTTCATCATGTGCTTCGGTAAAAGTATGCTCATGGGCTTCAAAAAATTCTAAAGTAGATGAGCAGATCTCCTCTTGAACTAACATGTCAAAACATGAATCATATGAGGAAGAATCTGAAATGGAATCCTGAATGGTCTGATCCTTTGCAATTTGAATATATGGTAGGTTATCCTCATGTGATATGACAGCCAGATTCTCATTACATTGATCAAACATGAGAAAAGAAATTTCAGATGTTTCGTGAAACCCAACACTAACTTTTCTATCAGCTGCCATAGATTCATCCAGAGAAACCTTTTCACTTACTTGAACGAAGATCTTGTCTTGTTTTTCACAGAGGCAATGAACTACCTCCTCATGAAGATCTAGTGCTGGTGAAATGAGAGCATTTAGGTCTGCTACTCCATTTTCTTCATTTGAAGCAGCCGCGACAATACAACTCTCTTTTATGAGATCCGAAACAACATGTTTTTCCTCATCACAATTTATCTCCCAATCTGATTTATCATCATCACTTTCTGAGATTGCTGAGATTGGAACATTACTTTCCTGCGTTACCTGCATGCTGTCTTCTTCTATGGACAGATCTGAAACAACATTTGCTCTTTCCTCATTTTCAGCCGTATGGAAATCTTCAGCCTGCTGATCTTGACAAGTATCCTCTAAGATTTCTGTGTACTGTTGAAATGGATTCTCATACAGAACCTCCATGATCTCATAATCCATAAAATTATCATCTTCATAGTATTTCTCAAGGCTTTCACTAAAACTATAAGCATGCTTGCAGCAATCATGAACCAAATTTAATGATGGATAAGATGCTTGATATCTTTCAATGAACAAGGCATGAAAATCCTTTAAACATTAAATACAAGCAGGCGGCAAACTTTCATACCATGATTGGGCTTTACCTTCCAGAGTGGCCAGGAATATCTTCATCAAGCAATCTTCTGGAAAATCCATCTTCAACTTGCGAATATGCATGTGAAATCTAACTAGATGTAAAGAAGCATCCTTCTTACCATCATCATTGAATGTAGGAAAATTCCTTGACCAATCTACCTTTGGAATTTTATTTGGAAAACCAGGGATGTGATCTCGGCTCAAGGGAGCATATCCTCTTGCAATCTGATCCATCTTGAAAAGCTCAAAGCTACTGATCTCTCTGCAGTGAAGTCACCATGAAGCATTGATTGCTGGATTCTTCAGTGAAAGGAGTCGCCAGTGAATGATTTCAGCCTGGTCAGTGACTGATCGTTGTCCACTATCAATAATCAGATCTGAACTTGATACATGTAATGGGCTAAAGTGCAAATGAAGTGTTGTATTCACAAGCTCACGGAGATCGACTGAAGCAACATTTATCTACTAACGCTGATGTAAAACAAGAGCGTGTTCGAAGGCTACCTGGCATATCTTCAGACTCCGTCTAAGACTTATGAAACACACACGTCAATGAGAAAATGATAAGTTTCTTCTCCCCAGTATGGTCACCAGTATGTTAGCGCTTGAAATTTCACCTTAGGCTAAAAAAGGCAAACCTCAAGGCAACATCAAACCTTTTAGCCTCGTAGCTAGCCCTACGGGGCAGGAGAAGGCTCTCTCCGGTCCATCTCGTAGAATCTTCAATAAGGGAGATGACTAATAGGGTAACACTGATTTTAGGCTAGTAAACTGATTAGAAAGATTTGATTTGGGGTTTTTAATTAAATAACGGGGTTTTTCTGGGCTGCATGGGCAAAATCACAGCTTGAAACAGGGAAATATAATGAACAACACAGGTTATCGACTGAGGCAAGGTAGGCAAGAAATTTAGCATCAAATTGAGATTAAATGAGATAGCAAGACTGGTGAGGAGCTGACAAGGGCAAACAATAACTTTGAATCCTTGTCAAACAGAAGAAAACATTGAACATGAGCAAACTTATAGGCAGAGCATGGCAGGCATGAATTCTTACCTAAACACTTCATTTGTTCAGTTAGAAATGATCATGTAGTGAAATGAAATATAACAGATTACATATGAAACAAGAGAAAAACATATGCTAAATCTTACCACAGGAATCTCAGAAGTCATAGCTGTGAAATTTTCATTAAAAATCCCTCTGTCAAAGACTGTACAATGAAACTCAGTTCTCCTCCAGCACTCAGCCCTCAGAACTCTCCTCTCTCTACAAATGAATTTTTTAATACCATAAAAATAAAAATAAAATGCTGCCCAAAACAGGGGCGTTGTTTTAACTAACGTTACAAAAATTGGACAGAACGTTTTCTTCTATTCTAAAATAAAACCGTGTCCCTAAAAAACCTCTGATCATTGGCTAATTAAAAGACAAATACTAGAGCGCATATCTTTTTGATTTCTGAGGTCTTGAAATAGGAGATTGGTTCCTGTTTTCTTGCTATGATGAATATCCTCATTCTGTTTTAGGCGTATCTTGACTTGGCATTTCTCATTGATAAGAGAATGCATCATGAAAATCGGGCACTAAACAGGGTAGCCATGCAACACGTATACTTTTAAGATTGTGAATAATGAAACGAAATCCCACCTCTCATTCTAAACACAGCATTTTCTAGGCCTTAATTCAACCAAAACTATGACATCTGGCACGGACCAAATTTCAATTATTATGAAGTGATATGTTGAATGAGCCATTTCCAAGAAGGACCAAGAAGGTAAGCTCCAATTTCGGCCCTTCATGTGCAACAGAATAAACCACTTGCATTGGTTTCACACCTTCCCAAGGAGGTTTTAAGGTACACAATTCCCAGATTATCACCCCAAGACTGAACACATCACACTTGCCTGTAAATTGTTCATTGCGCAAAAGTTCTGGTGCCATCCACTCAGGAGTTCCAACAGCGGTTGAATCCTTTATGGGGAGCTCTGTCATTAGTCGGGAAAGACCAAAGTCGCAGATTTTAACTGTTCAATGTTTTTCAACAAGACAATTTGCGCTTTTCAGATCTCGATGCACTATATTCATCCGCTATATGCACATCATCCCCCTGCAAATATCACAAAGCATCTTCAATCTTCTTCGCCAACTGAGCTTCTTTCCTTGGCCACTCGCATGGATCAAGTGAGACAGAGAACCCATTTCCATATATTCTGTGACCATTGAAAGATGAGGCGGCTTTGTACAGGCTCCAAGAAATAAGATGACATTTGGATGTCACATGCGGCTTAGCAATGATATTTCATTGCAGAAGTCTTCCATATTCTCCTCAGTCAAATCTTGCTCAAGCAAGACCTTAATTGCAGCTTCTGTTCCTCTCCATATGCCTCGAAAAACTTCTCCAAAGGAAACCAATACCAACACGGACACCCATTTTCAACTCAGAAAAATCGATATTCCATTCTGGGAATGGTAATAGAGGCTTCGATGTATGAGTTGAAGATTGTAACACTCGATTCCATGAATTAATCATCTCAATTGATTTTGAAGAACTTGTCTTTTGAAATTCTTGTGGACATGAAGGTACTGAAAGACTGCTTTCAGAAGTCTTGTTAATATCTTTTGAAGAGCTGGATTCTGGCTTCCTTCCTCTAGAATCAATTCCTTCATCACCAACTGCAAAGTGTGTTGCAGTGAACTTGTGATTTGGAATATGCACAGCCTCCCGATCATAGAAGTTGAAACCTTTCTCGTGAAACTCACTTTTGGACCTGTTCTCATGTATCTGTTTTGATGTAAAAGTGCCCACTGTTTGGGCTTCTGATACGTCAGAACCATATATTACTCCATCAATTGAACACATGTGGAACTCCATCACATTTTGAGTCAATGTCCCTGTCTTGTCTGAGAAAATATACTCAACCTGTCCCAGCTCATCATTCAAGTTTGAAGTCCTTGCTTGTGCATACATATTTGTCTCCTTGTTGATGAGCTGAGTACTTTGGATGAATTTAATTATCTCAATTGAGACATATAGCGATATCGGGATGATTATATTGTACAAAGTAATCAGAGAAATAGTCATGAGTACGTCCACCAATACTGTGGAGCCTGCACTAAAGATATATCCTGAAAACATTGCCAAGTTATAGGTACCATAAATTATTATTGAGGAAAAACCCACTGCGCAACCAACTCCTCCAATCAGTGCTATAATGAATAGCATTCCAAATAAGTAGTATATGACTTTGTCAATCTTCTTCTCTAGTCTACTTCTTTTTGAAGGAACATTCAAGGCATTCTTCATGACCTCTGTTTCGTGTCCTGCAAAAATGACAATTCCAATAATCCAGCTAGTGTCCTTTAAACTGCAACCTCTCAGGAAAACATTTTCAACGGATATTGGATAAGTCTCTTTTTCTATTATAAGATTTCCTGTGAAAGAATACAATGAATCGTTGGGATGCTTTTCTGAGGCGATCCGAAGATGCGCATGTTGCTGCTTTTCCATCACATTAACAGTTTTAGAAACTAGCTCCTCATCAATTTCAACAAAACCAAAAGAAACATATTCTTGGCAACCATCTTCTTCACCACAGCTATAGCAACTCCTACACCATTATCTTTAAATAATGATTCAAATCTTGCTCTAATATAGGGGCCGAGCCTTCAAATCAAGAACTGCTTCAGGAATTCCCTAATTCAAGGACTCAAAATTTTCATAAATGAGGTCGCACTAGGAGTGACAATCTCTAGCTTGTTTATAACCCCGACTATTTCAAATCTTTGCACAGGAGTTTTCCCTAACCAGGGATAAACCATACCTACATAATGTAAATTCATGTGCCAAGAAGTCTGCAGCAGAGGTTAAGCAACAAGGCCACATGCATATGTTTGTCAAGAGATTTTAAGTATGCCTTTCATTCCAGCGATTCCTTGGCTAAGTAACCAGATGTATGGAGAGTTGTATAACCAAATGACAACTGTAACAAGACAGCTTCTAGACCAGATCAAACAAATGGACATGATTGTTGATGATGCTTTGTTTTGTGTTTGTGCTTTTGCAGAGATAGGAGCTTGAAGTCGCTGCCAGTTGAAGAGCTGGAGATAAATTACATAATCTGAAACAACACATTAATGATTTCTTCTTCAAAACAGGGTTTTGAAGAAGAATCAATCTCTGACATGAGACGGAGTCTAACAGTATCCATTCCTAAATTTACTAATTCATAGTTTAGAGTTGAACTCTAAATTTTTGAATTGGTAGATCTCTTAAATCGGTCTTTCAAATCATATAGGTCTTCCAACTTGACTACAGATTTTGGTATAGCATTATTAGTGCTTTCTTGTTGTAACTGTTTTTCATGTTGGTCCTCATCAATTATCCGATTAGTGTAAGATCCTTCTGATGTCAGGAAACTTACAATATCAAGATCATCATTAAAAATTCTCGAGTTTGTAACATTGTCAGGGATAGAGGGCCTAAAGATCAATTCGATTGAGAATCTATCTGGGCTATAGTCTTCTGAGGGAATGAGCTTGGAAGCTATGTTAGCCAGGAGGTCAGCACTAGCATTTTGGAGTCTTGGAGTAGGTTAAATATTAAACGCTATAAAATTTTAAGTCAGATCTTGCACTAAAGATTGATAATGGTTCAAATGACCTGATAGACAATGTATAGTATTTCGTACATGTTTAATAAAAATCTCAGTCTCTGAAGACTTGTAGATACTTAATGTCTAATCTGATTGCCTTGTATAGTCCTTGGACTGGAGCTTCATATTCTGCAGTGTTGTTTGTGCAATCGAACTCAATTCTACATGTTAGCATAGTTTTTTTTCCCTCTGGACTAACTAATACACATCCTACTCCTGCTCCATCGTTAGACTTAGAACCATCAAAAAACAATTTCCAAAATAAATATTTATTTACAGGACTATCTATAAAATTAACACATTTAGAACTATCTTTTTGAGAAAAGTTTTCTACTTGAGACAGAACAGAATGGTCTAAGTAAGGCGAAGTATGAGCATTGAAATTTCCTAAGAAAGAGTCAACAGAATAGTTTCCAATTATATTGTTTTTGTATGCTATAGGTTCATTTTCTCCTTCCAATTCCGTCACTATGTATTTTTAGTGTCTTTCTCACTCGACCTTAATCTGATTTGGTTTACCATTGTAAGGGAGCCACATATGTGACCACTCAGTCGCAAAGTATCCATGAAGCTTTTCAGACCAATCCCTACTAAGGATTAAGCCATAAAATTTGGGAATATCTGCAACTAGAATATTAATGACTTGACATACCTTTGGATTAGATGACAGCCTTACAGTAACTTCATTTAGCTCACCGATTACTTTGACATATGATCGGTCCAATTGAACTATGCGTATTGCATATTTTTGTGGTTGGACTTTTAACTCTGCACATATTATTCTAGGTAAGATATTAGATGAAGCTCCTGAATCTACCAAGCAATTATGCATGTTTTTATTGATAATTTCATAAGTAAGAAGGAATGGGGGAGTATGATAATTCAACCTACCTCTAATTAAAGCAATTGTTGGGCTCCAAAAATTTCATACAAATATCACTCATTACCATACATTTTTCACCTATGCTTCCATTACATCACTCACTATTCACCACCTTGTCACTCCATTTTCCCTCTTATTCACCATTAATGGGTCTCATTTATATCTTCCAAGTATTATTTATTTTCAAGCATTTTTAAGAGAAATTATTGATTAAATATTAGAAAATAATATATTTTACTTCATATATGGAAAGTGGATTGTTTTTGTGACATGTGTAGGTTCCAAGGAAGCTTCCAAGACACTTTTATGTGGCCTTAAATGATCAAATTCGAATTTGAAGAGATAAACCTCATGAAGAAGATGATGATCTCATGGAGAAGATCAAGGACAAAAGGGGGTTATCTATCTAGATGGTTGAGAGATGTATGGAACTAAAAGAGAGATTAGTGGATCATCATTATGAGTTTGTTGTCCCATTTCATTGTATAAATAGGAGTACAATCTCCTTCATTGGTAATCTTAGAATCTTCATTTGTAATCTTAGAAAGTTGGTTTGTACATCATGATGGAAATTTTGAAATAAAGACTCATACTTTGATTTTGTTGCTTCTACATTTGAGTTCCCTTTGAAGTGGTGTGCTTGTGGAGTTATGGAGGGCCCCCATGGCCTCACTTGCATGCTTATTTTAGGTATAATTTAATTTATGTTTTTATTTCATTTCAGCTTTTAATTTCTTGTTAGATATTATAATTGTTGGAAGAAATCTTAAAATTCATGTGTTCTTGTAAGAGAACCATAAGATCTCCGAAAAAATAGGAATCTCTCTAGTTTGTTTGTTTTATTTCATTTCAGCTTTTAAGTTCTTGTTAGATATTCTAATTGTTGGAAGAAATCTTAAGTCATGTGTTCTTGTAAGAGAACCATAAGATCTCCGACAAATTAGGAATCTTTCTAGATCTATATATTTTAGATAAGCACTTCTAAGTTTACCTTCCCGGGTTGACATAAAATTAAACTCTAATTTGCATCCACATTTTAGAACCAACAACAATATCATTCGGATCAACTTTATTTACCATATTAGTTGGAGTTCTTCCCATCTCATGAGAAGCTTGCGAGATTACAGCGGCAGGAAGAGGTGCAACTGCTATTGCATGTAATTATTTCAAAAGTAGCTTTTGTTGATGTTTCAATTTGCTCAATTCATGAAAAACAATATTATCCCTAGTCTTCTTCATATCTTCAACGATATTATACTCCATCTCATCAGAAACGATTAGTGTTTTAGATGGAGTTGAGGGATCGAATTGGACAGGGCTTGTTTGAGTCACTTTGGGTGATGATTTCTTACCTGCAACTTTATCTTTAGATGTTGAGCTTGCACTTTTCTATTTAGGACTAGGTTGTGGAGGATGGAGTTGATTTCTACTTCTGGTACTAACTGGTAATGCCTCTTGATCCTCTTCATCTGGAAGGATGAAGTCCCACATTCCCTGTACTTCTACAACTTCATCCTCATCAGTAGGTTCCTCGTTAGAAACTTCCTCTTATTCTTCTTCTGATTCTGAATTTGTTATAGCATTGGGCGGCTTTGAATCAGTTGAAGGATTTTTCCTATAAGACTTGTAGGGTTTTTTAGAAGAAGTCTCTGTTACTTGTTTCTTAATGTCAACTATTTTGCTAGACATGGCTTTTAAGACTTTCTGCAATCGTTCTAAATCAAATGAGTCTTTTGATTGTTTTTTCTTAAGATCATCTCTAAAACTAACCTTCTTAGATTTTCTCTCATTGACAGCATTTTTCTTTTCTAAAGTTAAGATACGATTCTCTACTGCTATGGCTTCCTTCATGTTTTCAACTAATGTTGCCTTGGCACCCCTGTCAACAAAGATAGCTATGTTGGATGGTAAATCAGATATGCACCATTCACTTCAAACTTCTTTGCTAGGCTTGGAAGCAATCAGAATTTTATTCAAAAACTTGTTGAAACGTGAGTTAAAATCTTTGATAGGTTCTCTTGATTCAGCTTTTAGATTTTATAGATCATTGATCAGTGTTGTTTTAGATCTATCATCGCCGAACTTAGTCAAGAATTGCTCTTGAACATGTCCCAACTAGTGATGGATCCTGATAGTAATGAAAAATACCAGGATCCCGTTGTTCCTTGTAAAGTGTAAGGGAAAAGTCGAACAACAACATCTTCATTAGTAACAATTTAAATTTATTGATAACATAAAGTTGTTTATGTGTTATCTACCAACATGCCTGCTTCAGGATTAAACTTGGGCAGCCATTTTTCAGGATGGTTCGGTAATTGGCCCAAGGGTGTAGGCATTAAGACTACCCCTAGGTTATTCCATGGGGTTTGGGCCATCGTTGAACTACTAACAGAGGAAAGCGTGGATGAAGTTCCTTGTGTAAGGGATGAGGATGTTAAAGTTCCAATACTCTAATGATCAACAATTTGAAGTGGAGGGGTGGATGGTTGACTTTGCAATGGAGAAGTTGGAACGGATGTCGATAATGAAAGATTCTTACTATCAGACCCTTGAGGTGACTTCCTTTCTCTTCTCCTTTTTGGTAGAGGAAACTCAGTTGGTTCAATACCAACCTTTTCGCTCTGCAATCTAGTTAAAGGATGAGAAGGATTGTATTGCGAAGTCACACTACCTTCAGATATTTCAGACTTTTGAGGTGATATGGAGAATCCTTGAAGTTTATGTATCAAAGACTCAACTTCAGGAGATTCGATAGTATATTTGTCTGAAATGTTTGGGTTTGTGGCAGTGATTGTTGTTTTCTCAACTTCTCGCTTAGGATTTAAAGATTCAGAATACAATGGAGAAGTTGGGGGAGATGTTGAGTGTGATTTACTCTCAAAATGGTATTTAGATTTAGATTTACTATCCATTCACAGTTTGGGACCTCCTTCTAGCACCAAATATGTTGAAACCCCGAAAATCAGGTCTACAACAAGGGGGGTACCCACCCAGTCTGGACCTTGAAAGCAACTCCTTTTCCGTTTGGGATGGTGGGTTCGACTAGGGATAATGGGACTAGTTTCCCAATTTGTGCGTGTGTTGATAAGAATTGATATTTCTATTTTCTAAAGATTTCTAAGTAAAATTCCTTTAATCTAAGCCTAATTTAAAACATGCAACTGTATTCTAATGAATAGAAATATTTAAGTCTAAAACTAACCTGGGATTCAACTTTTCACTTATGCGATCTAAAATAATTTCTAACAGAAATTGGTAACAAATATCATTCAATTGCTACAAGAAAAGAATTTGATAAAAATGAATTGCTTCATATAAAAAGTTAGCTGAAACAATTGTGAGAAGCATATTGCATAATAAGTCATTCACACATTAAGCATAAACAAAATAGGTATCACCATACAAAAGTGCCAAGTGATAACTCAAGCATTCATACTTTCATATATAAATAACTGAGCATAAAATATTACTCTGACACATAAGAAGAAATCATTAAGAGATAAAAGTACCATTGATAACAAGTTCTACTCATGAGCTTCAGTAATATAGGTTTATCTCTTCCTAATTCAATATCTACTAAGAGTACAAAAGTGCATTTCAGTAGCAGACATTAAACACAGATATCAATAAATCTCGTTCCATTCATTCATCAAAACTTCCTCTGAGGGTACAAAAGTGCATGTTCTAAGGAAACGTTTTTAACAAATTCAGGACCCCTCTCTAAATGCATGAGAGGGGTTAAAATACTACTACCTAAATACTAAAAATAGTTTTTTACAAAAATATAGGAGGAGGTTTAAATGATTGTCCTCATCTAAGGAAAAAATAATCAAAATTAAAACTAAAACTGAATATGGAAATTAACTATCTATGTATCTGTTCTCTATGGTCGCAAGTATTCAGTATCGGCTTGAGGAGCGTCGGTTAGCCAACCTCCGATTTTAGTTGTCCTATGAAAATAGAATCGGAAAGTGTTGGCGCTATCTTCTCAGCAACGTTCATAAGGAATTTGAGAGTCATGCATTGACTGTGTGATTTAACCAAGTACTGCCATTAAGTATCCCAATTTAACTTGGTTAAATTCTTGATGGACTATGCCTTTTCCTCAGCTTTCTATCTCCAGCTTATCTGCAATTGCTATGCCTTTGGGAAGAATCCGGGAGCGATCTCTAATATGAGGTTTTCTCTGTGCAGGTTTCGTTGAGATAGTCAATGACGTTGTTTTCCTTTGTAGCCGCTTCTTCTACTGCCACACGTCAAGCACTGAATGGACTCGCTAGATTTCAGACTAATCTGCTTACTAACCAAGGTTGCATCTGATAAATACCGTCATTTTTGGAGTGTGGGTCCTGCCTTTAGCCTTTAATGCTTTTCCCCATGGTTTTCTGGCTTACATGAGACCAAGCGCTCGAGGGCTTTCCTTCTCGAGGGGTTTGCCCAGCGATGCGCGATTAGCGCTAAGCGCTAATTGTGCATCTGAAACTGCCTCCTTTTCCTGATCTGGGCTTCCCTATTGCTAGTTTTGCCTCTTGTGCAGTCTTGATGGACCTTGGTCAACGCGCTTTGCCCTTTTTCAATGGTTCTTCCCTTATTGACCAGCTTTTGGTGCATTCCGCCAAATTTTCGTTTTCCTTGGTAAACTTCCCCACGAACTATTTTTTGTAGCTTGCCTGCGACTTTGGTAGATGTTACAGAAGCCTTAAACCTTACGAAGTGAATGATCCAATGAGGTCTTGACCTCAAGACTTGAATTATCTGTCTAATATATCAGTGTTGTCCAGTACCCACTTAACCATGTTTGTGTATGGAAGGATCTTAGGTCTTTCCGCTATCTGATGCAAGAATGAACATGCAAGTTCAGTAATTGATGCCTCAGACAATGCACATGATTCTGTTGTTGCTTTAACCTCCATAACCTTAGGATTTTCTTCTTCGACCAGACTGTACATGCCTTCCCAAGTGGTTATGTCGGCATCTCTGTTACAGGTGGTGTCTGTGTATAATGGCATCATCTCTTTGTCTTCTGCAACCAAGGCTTTTCTCTTTTTTCCCATTACGTTCTACACACTTTTGTGTATATTACTCTGCTTGCCGCTCCTGCAAATTTACAAGCAAGGAAAGAATAATGGTAAAAGATAAGGTGACAGGAAAGCTCTTAATGCCGAAATCATATTAAATATATCACTCTACGTGAAATATCAGATCTAAATCTTTTCTCATAAATGACTATCAACTAACCACTAAATTGACATTAATGCCCATAACTCGGTATCGGATTACGAGAAAAACTTTATTGAACGAGGAGCCTTGCAAATCTGTGATAAAGTGATTTTGCAATTTGCTTCACAATATCACTAATATGTTTCATTAACAATCATTTATCACCTTATGTGTCTTCGAGATGCAATTTGTGAGATGCCTTATCGCATATCGCTGGATCAGGATATTTTACCTTAGGTGATACTTGCGGCGTATAAAATTTGTGATGCACGATGGGACTTTACGGCGCGCGATCTCACATCGCGTTTTCACAATTTCAGAAGTTTATTTGTATGATTCTCTCCATTACCCTTTGCGATGCGATGTTTTATTATTGAGAGAACGATTTTATTTAGAACTTATCATAAAACTTAAGTTTTTTGGGTTTTGTGGATGTTTTCCTAGGTTTATGATAGCATGTTTTATTCAAAGGGAAACATAAGTGCTAGTTTTTTATTTTTTTATAGGGGTCCCCATTTATTTAGCTTTATTACTAAAACTAAATAAAAAGGGGGGTTGTTGTTGGCCACAACAGACTAAAATTTCAAAGTGATATTCTATTGAACATATATCAAGGAAATATTCAACGCAATTCATTAATTTCAATACACACTAAACTCGATTTATCTTTATCATAATTCTAAATTCAAAGGCTTACATGCTTATAACATATACATAAAAATGAGCCACGAAGTCCCAACTCTTTATTTCATTTTGACTACTATATCTGAGGCTCACGAACATATTTATAGTGTGCTTGAATTCATAACTTGACATACTACAAGGTTCTTTGGATACATTGCAGAATAATAGAATGTATGAATGGACATAGAATTTGATTACCAATTAGTGAATCTAAGAGGCATGCTTTCTTTGTGCATTCAACTTCTATTTTGGTCATCGGAGCCAACAATGTTGTCAAAATCCAACATCTTATAATCATTATCAGTCAACATCTCTTACCACATTTTTTAAAAACATCTTGCAAAGATATTTTCAACATAACCTAGACATGAAATTTGCATATATCTTAACTTATTGATCCCAAAAATATCATTCTCATGGGAAGGATATCAACAACCCATAAAGGGTTATCTCCATTTTGAGAATATGAGAGTAATTCAAAACTTTCAACAAGGGTCTTCCTTCAATCAAGAGAAAGCAAGAGTATCATCTCGATAAACCCCTTGCCCCTAAGAGAATTTAACAACCCTTGTAGTGCTCATAGGATTCAAGCATATTTCCAAATGCATCAATATCTTGTTGAATAGTGTTGGCATTGATTCCAACATCAATTTTGAATGCTCTTAATATTCATCTAGTTTTCATTAATTAGAATCTCCAAATGACAAGAAGCCCTGGAAATCCCTAGATTCCCCATACTTGTTGAGGGAAATGGATGTAAAGGACAATGATTTTGATCATGATACCATTATCATTTGATTCTCTTCATCTTTTTTATTCCAATGATATGTGGCATGCTTCATAACTCCTCAGGATTGAGGAGATATTCCTCATCAAAATTTGAATCATGAATATGTGGTCATGATCCCTAAAAAGAAATATTAATTCCAGCATGTGATTTGATTATCCTTCCTAATTTAGTTTGCAAAAGATTTTTTACCAAGGATTTTTGTTAAGAAAATAAGTCAAAATGGGTGAATCAAATCAGCCTCCAAAGTAGATTAATTATGGCTCCAAACTTATTCAAGGTTTGAATTTCCAAATTTGAAATATTTAGGTTATGATTCCCTCCTTTTATGTAAGGTCATATCCCTGATTTTAGGCATGTAGGCCATCCCAAAGAGCGACCCCATTTGCTATATATGGTTCTCAATTTCCTCCACAAACGATCATTCTTACATGCCTATTCTTCATAACCTTTGTAGCCTAGGGTAGTTATGAATACTTGAAGAAGAAGGTCAGATTGACGAAGGGACTTATGGATTTAATTTTTATATTTTTACTTATGGTTATTCATTGAGATATTAAGTATTTTATGAGCCCATTTGGCTCCTTCTAAGGAAAGTCTAAGAAATATTTTCTGAGGCCAAAGGAATTATTTGAAGAGGAGGTTTTTCAAGCTCTTATAGGAGGGAAATTCAGCCTCTTGATAAGTTCTATGGCATAGCTATGAGACAGCTATATCTTTGGCCATATCTGAGATATTTTAGCATATTCCAAACCCAATATTTGATGAATGATCCTGATTCAATTTTGATATCTCTATGGTATATTCATCCTTCAATAAGAATAATTTCATGGAAATAGTGGATTGGGTTTATGGCTCTATTCACCAGTCCAAGGGAGCATATCTGAGATAGAGTTTATTGGAGCATTTCGACTTATTAATCAGCATTGTGGCACATAATTTTCATCCTCTTTATATCTATTTAGTAGTGCAATTTTTTGGACCTAGAAAAGGATTGGTATGACATCCGAGAAGCAAATTTGAGGTATATACGAGAACTAATTGAGAGGTAGCTTGGAGTTTTCATTTAACCTTTATGAGGTCTAATATGAATGAAAATTATTTGATAGTTTTAGGATCCTCTTGTTCACATCTTTTGGTATAAAATATTAATCCATAGTTCTACCCCTTGAACATCATTTGCTAAGGGTTAATAACATTTTTTTAAGGACGAGTCATGAGACAATAGAAACAAGTCACACTAAAGTTTTATTTAAGTATCCATGTCATTTTGATTTAAATTGAGGATTGATTAAAGGGAATTAGTATAGCTAGTTCAGAAGCCTTTTTAGTGATAGGCCTTGGTACCTATGTCTATCTAGCATTCTTCATTATTGAGGACAAATGGCATGTTGAAGTGTTGGGATGTGGGTAATTCAATTTGAATTGAATCTAGAAATCTCCCTTTACGCACTAATTTGGCACCTAGTTTGAGGGTATTAAGACATTTTTTATCCATGACTAAGGCCATCATTAAAAGAGTTTTCTCTTCGGAAATAAACCAGAACTTCATTGATCTATGGCAACCTTATTATGGCACATATTTTCAGTGGCCTAGCTTGACTCCAATCTTTTCTGAAGTTGTAACATTCACTCACAGTTTGTCTCAGTCATCTTTGTTAAAGAACTAAAAGAAAATTGTGCACAATCCATTAAGGAGCTCTAGGGAAAAATGTAATTCCCTTCATGCCAGTTTTTGAAAATGTTTCAAGGGAAGATTGAAGTGGTGGCTAAGGAGAATAGGTGATAAATACTTTAGTAAGAAGGGTATATATTTATATTAGCGACAATGATATCATTTTCAAAGAAGAAAGTGAAGTAGTCACTAGCACATCAGTCTACTAGAGACATTACAATCATAGCTAACATGTAGTAGTGTGAAGAAGACATCCAACAAGAACTGTCGAGCTATGATTTCATGCTGTAATAAGAAAAGGTTTTGTTAGGGAATTACTTTTGTTGGACTAAGGCTGCTTGGAGGCCACATTGAAATAAAAAAAGTCTTATCTTATTATTCATTAAGGGGATTTATATAAAGCAGTGAAAATCCAAATTAAGGAGGTGAGGGTAAAGTAGTCGATTTGAGATTATGTCACTGAATAAGGTGACTAGTTATTATAATCATCAAGATTGTCCATAAACTTAGATCTAAAAACTTATTTTGCAATGGGAATAATCAAAATAATGTACTTGTATGCATATTACAATTAGAGGTTGTGTGATCGACAATGTTGTGCATTTGACAAATTGGGAACATTTGTTTGCATGTTAACATATGGTTGAGTGAGAATTGTCCAAATAGTGTATGATATAGTAAGAGTGTATTGTATTGATGTGGATGTTGAATTGATGAGCTAGGGTTTCATATTGCAAAGGACATAACATTGGCTCTATGCATAATGATGTTGAGGCATGCTGCTAGTTTTTTATAGTGACGTCTATTTGTTGGCCAAGCAAAAATTTGTATTTGGAAAAATCATTTATGAAGGAGTATGATGATGAGAAAAGGGAGTTGGTTTTGTTATTCATGACCTTGTAATAACATTGCAAATCAAAAAATCCAACAAAGTGTTTTGATGTTATTTATTTTGATATTAAACACAGGCAAATCCAGTCTAAAAATTGTCAAACATGGTTCATTGTTTTGAACTGAAGGTCAGAGACTTCAAGTAAAGTAGTGTCTTACTGAGTAGAGTAAAATGGTGGTGCAAGGAATAGAGTGGATTCTACTTCAATTTGAAGCCTAATAACACTTCAGAGTGGCATTGTGGTGCTAGCGTAGGTTGGTTCTTATGCAAGGTGTTGAAGCATCCTTTTAGTCGAAGCTGATAAAACCAAGGCAGTGTAGCACAAGGCATTGGAGTCTCCTTCTAATTAGAACTAGTAAATCAAGGAGTTGGGGATTCCTTTAGGTTGGAGCCTATAAATCAGGGGGTAGGAGCATCCTTCAGTTTATGCTAAAAATCTTGGAATTTGGAGCTTCCTATTGATATAAATTTTTGAAGACCTATATTAAGAAGCTTTCAGTGGTTTTTTTATAAGAAGTGTTTCCACCTAAAAATATGTTGTGTATTTTCCTTGATATTATGCATTGTTGA
>APFE031410074.1:0-27416 GCA_000404065.3 Pinus taeda | reverse complement strand
TAAACATAAAGCTCGTCTTGTTGCTAAGTGTTTTTCACAGGTTGAAGGCATTGACTACACTGAAACCTTCTCCCCTGTTGCCAAAATAAACTCTATCCGCCTTGTTCTTTCCCTTGCTGGCTCTTTAAAATGGGAAGTCCATCAGATGGATGTTAAATCTGCCTTCTTGCATGGGGACTTGCATGAAGAAATCTATATGGAACAACCATTGGCTTCATCCAAACAGACTCCAGCCTTGTATGTCGACTTAAGAAATCTCTTTATGGTCTCAAGCAAGCTCCTCGGGCTTGGTATGCCAAAATGGATAGCTTTCTTTTAGAATCTGGGTTTTCTAGGTGTTATTCTGACAATATTGTCTACACCAAGAAAGTGGGCAACTCTCTTATCATCCTTGTTCTTTATGTTGATGATCTTATTCTTACTGGTAGTGATCCCAACCTTATAAACCATGTGAAGTCCAGCCTTATAAAGAAATTTGAAATGACAGACTTAGGACACTTACACTATTTTCTCGGTCTTCAAGTCTTGCAATCCAAGGAGGGTATTTCCCTTTCCCAGTCCAAGTATGCTTGTGATATTCTTCGTCATTTTCACATGGAAGATTGTAAGCCAGCTCCTTCTCCCTTTCAGTCTGGAGTCAAACTTTCAGTCTCTTGTACTTCTCCTGAAGTTGATTCTACCTTATACCGTCAACTTGTAGGAAAACTCTTGTATTTAACCCATACTCGTCCTGACCTTTCCTTTGCTGTTGGCCTTGTTGCTCGTTTTTTGCAAAACCCCCGTGAAAGTCATTGGACAGCAGCTAAAAGAATACTTCGTTATGTTCGAGGTACAATACAGTTTGGGATTCATTACAGTGCCAAAGCAACTCCTCTATTAGTTGGTTTCACTAATTCTGATTGGGCTGGTGACCCTGATGATCGGAAGCCTACTGCGGTTATGTCTTCACTCTTGGTTCAGGACCTATTACATGGGCTTGTAAGAAACAGGCTGCCATTTCTCTTTCGTCAGCAGAAGCAGAGTATCGTGGTGCCGTGGAAGCTAGTAAGGAAGCCTTGTGGCTTCGTCAGATCCTATCAGAATTTGGCTTTGAGCAGCAGCATCCGACTACACTTTGGTGTGATAATCAAAGTGCCATTCAGCTTTGAAAAGATCCAGTCCAGCATCAGCGCAACAAACACATTGAACTACACATGCACTTCATCAGAAAACTCATTCATGACCATGTTCTTGAACTGCAATATTGTTCAACAGATGATCAGGTTGCAGACATCTTCACAAAGGCTCTCACAGAGGCGAAGTTCACTAAACTTCGATATATGCTTGGAGTTCAGGAAGTTGTCACTAAGGGGGGATAGGCTCTAGTGCCTCTTTCCTTCTCCTATTGTGTCATATTTGTAAATCCTTCAATCCTATCCCAAGTTGTTCTTAAGGGGGGATGTTAGGATATTCCGACACATAGGAGATAGTTAAGTTCAACTTGGTCTAGTATAGAGTTAGGTATAGAGTTAGGTAAAGTGTGTTTCTTTACCGTTGTACATTTTGTAATTTACAATCCGACGGTCACGATATGTAGTGATCTGACGGGTCATTCTCTCCTCGGTATTACCGCACTTGATCCGTGGCTTGACACCCGATTGGTCCATGAATTCTATTTAAAGCGCATGGAGGTCATTTGTAGGTTCACCGTGTATGAGAGAAGCTTATGTAAATTTTCATTCTTTTATTAATAAATTGCCTGTAGTAGCCACGTTGGCACAGGCCGTGGACTGTTTCCCTCTCTGAGGGTTTTAACCACGTCAAAATAATGGTGTATTGATCTGTGATCTGTTTGTGAGTGGTGTCCTTTTGGTGTTTTGTCTGAGGAACTTACCCTGTAAATTCCTACAGAAAAAACCAAGCCTTCCTTTGAGCACATTCCTTCAACTCGAAGAATTTCACCCTCTCTAAGTGCATGAGTGCACTCTAAATCCATGAAGCCTAACCCCTTTGTCCTTCTTCATTTTTCCCTACACCCTCCTAGGCCCTCTTGAGTACATGAGTGCACCCTGAATCTTTGAAGCCTCATCCTCTGTCCTATGACAATGTGCCATGTTCCCTCCTTATTTGCCTTAATCACATAGCGCACTTGGGAAGATAGAAGGCCCTTCCTTCATCCTTTGGACTTATGACCTAGGCCCTCCCATGAGTTTCTTTGTCTCCTCTTAAGTGCATAAGCACATCCCAAAGCCCCAAATATTTATCTCCTTAGCCCTTCATCTCCTTAGCCCTTAAGAAATGAACAAGAAATATACATGAAACATGTTAGAATAGAACATTTTTTAGTTTAATGTTTCTTTTCCATGAGTGATTGCAGTTACATTTATTTCAAAAAAAACATGGCAAGGATGCATGAAGAAGATTGAGGAAAGAAGGGTAGTCAGAGGAAGAATTTGAGAACAACAAACACATTGAAATATTGATGATCGAACTAGTCTACAATATCCTTTAGAGGGTGAAGACATCAATGATCCAAATCTACATGCAAGAGAAAAGATACAACTGGCATCCATGTCACCTACTGAAGGAATTCCATGTCATCAGTCACTATGGGTGTCAGTCATCAATGATATTGACTTGTCATGTCTCACCACATGATGATGTGGAAGTTATGATGTCATCATGTAATTATTGTAAATACAAATAAGTGGAAGTCCAAGAGTCATGTATGGATAAAATAGCCATGTGTAGAAGTCCAAAAGACATGTAATTCCAAGAGTCATATGTAATTCCAAAATTCATTTGGAAGTCCAAGGGTTATAGAAGTCCAAATTTCATTAAAATTTGGAATGTCAAGAGTCATGAGGATATGTAAAGTCATGTATCAAGTTATAAAAGGATCCTCATTAATCAAGCAAAGGAATTTTAACCTTGTCTTTTCCCATAGGCATTAGAGAGGTAGAGATAGAGAGAGTACTATTGGGGTGCAAGGAGTGGCTCTAACACTCCACTATTGGAGATAGTGGTGTTCATTGTAATGTATCTTGGAACTTTTGCTTAATACTTGAAGCCTTTTGGCCAGCACATTTTCATACATGAATTGTAGATGTTTTGAGACTATTCTTCTAATATTTGTTATCTATGTTGGCTTTTCATATGTATTGAAATAATTGAACTATTTCCGTGACTTTTGTGCTTAACTTGTTGAAAATATGTTGTGATGATTTAACGATCGTTGCATCTATGTGAACTACTTCGCTTGATGTCCAATGATTATTTTTGTCTATGTGTGTGTGTCTTCATTATATTAGTACTATTACTTATCTTTTAGAGGATCACTTCCTCTCCCTCACAATAAAGTAACATTGATACATCTACAATTAAACATTTCACAAGGAACACTCTCTTTTCTCATTCAAAAGCACATATGCACTTATCTCTCTTGCTAACTACTTAGGCCAAGGCAGATCTTTAAGTAAATAGAATATGGGTCATATTTCTGGATGGGACTCCTACACCAAATGGTGTGAGGTCTAATTGGGACCTCATATCGGGGAAATCACCTATATGTTGGTGATATCCAACACTGTCAACAGGCACCAAAGTAGAAAGAAGTCAAGGGGACCATTCCCCTCTAGCAAGATCAAGACCGATGATAACCACGAATAGAATGGAGTAGTTGTGAAAGAACAGGTTTGGAAGGATTTTATGGTCAAATAATTGATTATGATGAATGATGTATGGGATGTTTTTATAGACCTCAAGGAAAGACTAACACAAATTCAAAACAACTATATAAGATAATGCATGAAGCAAATGAAATAATTAAAAAGTACAAGGAACAAGTATGTGTTGAGCAGCCTCGGGAATTTGAACTATAAGACAGGAAGAATCATGTTTACAGATTGAAGAAAGCATTATGTGATTTGAAGCGATATCCCCAAGCCTAGTATGCCCAAATTGACTGTTACATAGTGAAGCTTGGATTCATAAGAAGCAATGTCGATTTGAGCCTCTACTTCAAATTGGTCTAAGGTATAACTTTGATTTTGGTTTTATAAATTGATGATCCATTCTTGACAAGTAATGGGCCTTTCATGATTGAGCATAAGAACGAGATGGATTTTGAGTTCGAGATGAAAGATCTTGGTTGGAGATACACTTCCAGAGATATGAGGCTGCATGAATACATCGATGATGATTGATTTGGAACTGTTGGTTACAAGAAGAGAAAATTTGGGTGTTACTTAGGATCTAAAATGTTATCCTAGAAAAGTAAGAAACAAAAGTTTGTTTCTTTAAGCATAGTCGAGGTAGGATACATTGTTAACTTGGAAGAATTGTTTTAGCAGGTCTTAGATATGAAAATGATATATTGTGACAACAAGAGTGGAATCTAATTGGAAGAGAATCTTTTGTTTTATGACAAGCCCAAGCACATTGAGATCATATATCATTACATTTGTGATTGATGCAACGTGGAGCTATGAGAATCTGTCATAATTCGACTAATGAGTTGATTACAAACATAGAGAAGTTTGGACTAATGGATGTGAACCTCCTTGGTAAGGGTCCTAGCTAATCGAGGACACTGATTTATGCTCTTCCCCCCATTTGAGCTCCCAAGTGAGGAATCGATGCTTAGAGGTCCTAGGGTTGAGGGAACTATATATTTGAAAGAGTATACCCCAGTTGGCATCTATCTTTCCCATTGATTTAGCTAATGGGTGTTGGTTGCTTGAGTTAGGTGTGATCTTTACCACTTATTGTAAGTGGCATCCCACTCAAGCTAGAGACGTAGGTCTTCTACCATTGGCTCTTAAGGGTCAAGTTGGGAAGATCGAGAGATAAAAGGATAAGCATGATACTTACCATTTATGGTAAGTGGTATCCCTCCTATTATTTTCATGCAGTGGGATAGGCATGATCCTTACCTCATAAGGTAAGTGGTATCCATCCTATTGTTTGTAGGTTTCCCAGGTTGTAGCATTGGCTCGTTATTGGTATAGATTCTCGGGTTGTAATATTGGCTCCCCATTGGAAGATATTATTGGGATGTAGTATTGGCTCCCCGCTAACAGAGATTCCCAAGTAGTAGCTTTGGGCTCCTCGCTGACAAATGATTCTTGGGTAGTAACATTGGATCCCCAATAGAAATTATTTGAGGTGGTAGCAATGGCTCCCCAATGGATAGAGGGTGATATCTAAAGTTCCCCTATGATTTGTCTTCTTTAGATTTGAGAATGATTCAAAAGATAGATTCGAGTAGAGATGATATCTTCTTTAGATTCGAGAATGATTCAACAGATAGATTCGAGTAGAGATGATACACGATTCGATGATAAGATACTTGTGATGATCACATGATGTAGTTGGAATTTCTCCCTAGCTGAGAGGGAGTGTTAATTTGGAAGCTCAATGATACATTCCAATCATGGGACTAGATTACTCTTTTTGAGAGGACCAAAATTGACCTTTGAATCATTGAATTTGGATAAAGGAAAGTGTATTTTTTAAGACAACCCCACAGGTACTCAAATTGTCAAGGTCAGCCTAAGGACAATTTGCCACTCCTCCAATGCATATAAATACAAGTAAACTCAATCTCATTTGGAAATATCAACATAAATTATCTTCTTCTCTCTGTAATCTGAATGGTTTGTATAGGTCTGAGGCAACTTCTATTCCACACATTTGAGGGTCCTAGGAGATATTTTTCTATGTTGACTTTTTGCTGGAAGCTTTGACATCAGTTTGATTGAGTTTGACTTCACCATTTCACTTGCTTTGACTAGGAAAATATTGATTTCTTGAAGCTGAGTTGGCTGGCATAAAAACAAGGTGACCTGGGATTTTTTACTGGCATTAACTTCACGGTTGACTGTAGGTTTGACCATAGAGAAAATTGCAAACATTGATTGATTTTGACTAGGTTTTTTTTTTTGGGTTGACTCTGACCAACACTTGAGGTCACATTTATTTCTGATTTGACTGAGTTGTTTGGAAGGTTTGACCATTGACTTTGTGGACTAGTTAGGGAACACTTTGACTATTGTTGACTTGGACAAAATTACATATTTATGTCAGTTGACCCTATTTGACTATTTCATCATTGGCATATTGATTTTTAGTTGTTTAATTTGTTGTTCAAGTCAAGGCTTTGACTTTGACTCTTGTTATTGAATTTGTCTCATTGTACTCTATGTTCAACATTTGAAGACAATCTAATAGAAGAAGAATTTTCAAAGGGTTTCCCCCTTGTGGGGTTTTTCCTTTGTATTTGACCAAATTGGTGCCTCTTGTTAATGCTCTTGATTATCTATTATTGTCATTACATTTCATGTTATATATTCAATTACTATTCATCATTGGAAGAATTAGTTTTTATTGAAAATATTGCTAAGGGAAGAATTGAATTGGGCTAAATTAATTGATATAGCATAGAGCAGTGGAAAATTAACAAGAGTCGGTTCATACATTATTTTAAAGAATCTAGATTAATGGCTCCCTATCTTGTGAATATTGAAGAAGGGGAGTATATGCAACAGTGATTTCACGGTTGAATATATATCCTTTGGTAGATGGAAGATGTGAATACATCATCATAGCAGTGGGTAGTATTATGGGAAGATTAGTCAACCATGTGGAGTAGCAAGCATATTCATGGAAATAATTGTAAAACGAATAATTTGTGGTAAGTTGTGTTAGGCATAACAGGTTAGGGGAAGAGAAGCATCAGATGAATATATTTTGTCAGGGGGAGTAACCCTTTTCCATTTATGTCAAAGGGGGGGAAAATTAGGAAAGGAATATCAAAGCATGGAGTCGAGGGGAGCATAAACCGCAGGGGAAGTATGTGTGTTAACATTAATGACAAAGGGGGGATTCTTGATTGGTGTTTTCATTGATGTCAATGTTATTTCATGAATGCTCTTAATCTTTGTCTAGTTTTCATTAATTAGAAGCTTCAAATAACAAGAAGCCTTGGAAATCCCTAGATGCCCAATAATTGTTGAGGAAAATGGATGTAAAGGAAAATTATCACTTGATTTTCCTCATCATTTTGATTCCACCAGTATGTGGGAAACCTCATAACTCCTCATGGTTGAGGAGATATACCTCATCAAAATTTGATCCTCGAATTAGTGGTTATGATACCTAAAAATAAATATTAATGGCAGCATGTGACTGGACTCTTCTGCCTAATTTAGTTTGCAAAAGAGGGTTTACCAAGGATTTTAATTAAAAAAATCATTCAAAATGGGTGAATCAAGTCGGCCTCCAAAGCAGATTAATTTTGCTTCCAAATTTTTCCAAAATTTGAATTTCAAAATTTAAATTCTTGAGATTGGCTTCCCTACTTTTCTATAAGGTTGGACCCATGGTTCAAGGGAATGTCGGCCCTCTAAAAATGCCACCTCATTTAATATATATGGTTCTTTTTTTCCTCCACAAATGATCATTCTTATGCACCTATTCTTCATGATTTATGTGGCCAAAGGTACTCATGAATATTTGAAGATGAAGGTCATATTAAAGAAGGGTTTTTTGCTTTAATTTTTATATTTTTTCTTATGGTTATAAGCTGTGATATTGAGTATTTTCTTAGCCCATTTGGCCTTTTCTAAGCCAAGTCAGAGACATTTTTTCTAAGGCCCAATCTAGGTTATTTGCAGAGAATTTTTTTTTATGCTCTTGTAGGAGGAAAATTCGACACTGCTTTGAGACACCTATATCTTTGGTCAGATCTGACATATTTTGGGAATATTCCAAACACCATATTTGATGAATGTTCTTGAATTGATCTTAAAAAAATTTTGATATATTCAGCCTCTAATAAGAACAATCCCATGGAAACAGTGGATCAATTTTGTGGCTCTCTTCAGCCCTCCAAGGGCTCGCATTTGAGGCAGAATTTACTAGAGAATTTTGACCTATTAATTGGCATGATGACACATAATTTTGGTCCCCTTTGTATATGTTCAGTAGTGCAATGTTTCAGCCCTAGAAAAGACTTGGTATGACATCCGAGAAACAAATATAAGGTAGATTTGTGCACTAATTGAGAAGTATTTTGGAATTTTCATTTAACCCTTTTGAGGTCTCTTCTGAATGAAATTTGAGTGATAGTTTGAGAATCCTCTTGTTGACGTCATTTGGTATAAAAATTTAAGCCCTATTTCTATCCCTGGAACATCATTCTGTAAGGGCTAATAAAAAAAAAATTAAGGATGAGTTATTAAAGCGCACAAACACGTCACACTATATTTTGATCTATGCCTCTATGGAATTTTCACTTGGATTGAGGATTGATTAAAGGACACTATTGTAGCTAGTTCTGAATCCTTTTTAGTGGAAGATCTTGGTACCTTTACATATCTGGTATTCCTCATTTTTTAGGACATAACCATGTTGAATTTTTGGGCTATGGGTAATTCAATTTGAATTTTATCTGGAAACCTCTCTTAATGCCATAATTTGAGACCTGGTTTGAGGGTATAAGACATGTTTTATCCATGACTAAGGCCAACATTAATAGAGATTTATCTTGGAAAATAAACTAAGACTTCATTGACCCATGATAGCCTTATTATGGAAAATATTTTGGGTGATCTAGCTTGATTCAAATATTATCTGAAACTATAACATTTACTCACATTTTTTCTGAGTCTTCTTTGTGATAGAACTAAGAGAAATTTGTGCACAATCATTAAGGAGGTCTAGGGAAAACTATAATTTCCTTCATGTCAGTTTTTGAGAAAGTTTTAAGGGAAGATTTAAGTCATGGTTAAGGGGAAGAGGTGATAAATATTTCAATAACAAATGAAAATCTTTAGATCAATGGAAAGAAGATCATTTTCAAAGAACAATGACATGGTCAGTGAAAAATCAGTTTACTTGAGACGTTGCAATTAGAGTTGACGTATAGTAGTGTGAAGTAGATAGCCAACAAGAATTTCCCAACTATGATTTCATGCACTAATAAGAAAAGGCTCCATTAGGTAATTTCCTATGTTGGACTAAAGTTTCTTGGATCCCACATTGAAAGCATAAAAGTCTTATCTTATTAGTGAATAAGGATCTACAATAGTGAAAAATTCAAATTAAGGAGGTGAGGGTAAAGAATTCCATCTGAGGTTATGTCACTGAAGAAGGTGACTAGTTATTATAGTCACCAAGACTTTCCATCAACTCACATTGAATAAGTTATTGCGCAATCAACATAATAAAAATAATGTGCTCATATACATAGTATGATTAAAGGTTGTGATATCAACAATGGTGTGCATTTGATATATCCTCAAACAAACTACTACCTACATATGTAGATAAGGAATTGATTGCATGCACTAGTAATGGCAGAAATAGAGTGTCTGTTGTGAAAATATTATTGCTACTATGTAACACATTGTTGAGAGCTATGGTATAATTTATATATACTTTGTTCTGGATACATCATTATTATTATAGTCATCTCTTGCTACCATGAGCCTTGAATTTTCATAGAGTTGTTGGTAGAATTTGTTTGCATGTTAATATATGGCTGAGCTAGAATTTTCTAGCTAGATTCTGATGCGATAAGAGTGTCTTGTATTGATGCTAATGTTGAATTTATGAGATAGGGTTCCATATTGTATAATTCATATTGCATAGGGAAAAATATTGTCTATGCAAATAGTGATGTTGAGGCTTGCTGCTAGGTTTTGACAGTGACATCTATTTCTTCGACAAGCCAAAGTTTGTATTTGGAAAATAATTTATGCATGAGTATGATGTTGAACGAAGAGTTTTGGTTTTTTTTTATGACTTTGTGACAACATTTCATATCAACAAAGTCAACAGGGTGTCTTAATTTTATTTATTTTTATAATAAGCATAGGTGTATTAGCCTAAAATTTATAAAACATGGTCCATGGTGGTGAATTGAAGGTCAAAGCCTTCAGGGAAAGTGTTCGCTTGTTGCGTAGGGTGGCAGGATGGTGCAACATAGAGAGTGGAGTCTCCTTTAGGTTGGAGTCTGAGAACACTTTACGGATGTAGGGTGGTACTAGTGCAGGTTAGAGACTATGCAAGGTGTTGAAACATATTTTCAGTCAAAGCTGATAAAACCAGGGCATTGGAGTGTCATTCTAGTTGGAGTTGGTAAATCAGGGCATTGGAGCATCCTTTCAGTTGGAGATAGTAAATCACTGAGTTGGAGCTTCCTTTATCTTGGACCCTATAAAATAGGGGGTTGGAGCCTCCTTCAGTTGATGCTAAAAATATTAAAAGTTGGAGATTCCTATTGATGTAAAAATTTTCAGACCCATATTACGAAGTGTTTGATGGTTTTTTCTCTAGGAAGTGTTTCCACCTAAAAATTGTTTGTCTATTGTCTTTGATATTGTGCATTGTTGAATGATGTTGTTGATTTATGTTTTGATATGATGTTAATGATAGTTAATGCTCTGTGAAGTTAAGATTAACTAATTGAAGAGAAATGTTGATTCACCCCCCTCTTAGTGATTCTGATGCAGGAGCATTGGAATAGGCCAGCAATGTGGAAAATCGGTTCACATGTTGTGGCTTGATAGAGTGAATTTCATTTATTGTTGGTCAATTTTACTTCACTGTGGAAGTCGGTTTATTAATAGTTTGTTGTTATTGAAATAAATGCGACTGTTCTATTTGATATTTAGTGATAAGATTTGTTACATAGGTGTAACCGTGAGTGAGAAGATAGGATATTTTGTTGAAAATAGAAGATTATGTTATCTATTTGTTAGAAAAATTAGTGGAAGAAATATTGAAAACAAATTGTAATAAGCGAGGAGATTCTTCGGAGAGGGAGAGAGAGAGGGGGTGAGGTTTGTAGTGTGGAGCGAAAGCTCAGATTGGTAGCGAGGCCTGTGTTTTTGTTTAACAGAGATTTTCTTTTACTCACCAAGGGCGAACTCTGTTTTCTGAAATAGTATGAATAAAACAAATATTGTGTGTCTCTTTAGAAGATGTGCATGGAGTTTTAAATATTGATCTTTCATGCGAAATTGCTTGAAGAAATGATGACCTGTGTGTATTTTGTTTAAATTGTATGAATTTTTCTTTTTATTCAGCCTCGACGCTATCACATTTTATGAGTTCGAAACAGTCATTAACATAGAAATTGTGAATAAATTCTTATTGGAACCCGGATGCGGAAAGGGTTATAAACTGGTTTAAAACAAAATCGGGTCCAAAATATATCGCCTCGCTATGAGAAGCGACACCACCCGACTTTGCGAATTGTGATTCCGATCAATCGGATCGAAACTACAACTCTTGGCAGCTTTGATATTCAAATAAATGCGATCTCCGATTGCGATTACATCGGATCGGAACAGTGTGGCATTTGCATTGATCGTGATTGCGATAATTGTATTCAAATCGCATGGGGATTGATTTAAAGAGCGCTCAACGCTATTAAAAGGGTTCTTTTAGTTCTTTTATTATTAGAAAAAGAGCTTTGGTTCTGATAGGGACAAATTTGACTATTGAGAAAAAGGGATCCATTGTGTGCTTTGCTTATTTTCATTCACACGTTGTTGCTGCCTCAATTTTTAGTATCAGAGCAGAAGAGACGGGTGTTTGCAGCGAAAATGCCACCGAGAAGGGGAACTGGTCGAGGGAGACCAGAACCAAATGCAGTTCTGTTGGAAGAAGTGCGGAACTTGCGTGCGCGAATGGAGACAATGGAGACAGCCCAAAGAAGAGTGCCTGATGAGGGAGCTGAGAGTTCTTCAGAAGAATCTGATGCAGACATGGAAGCAGAAGAACAGAATGACAATGTCAAATTCATCAAGATGCTGGAAAAGGTTGGAATCAAACCCAAAATGGAGATTCCTATGTATGAAGGGAGTCTAAATGCAGAGGAGCTTATGGATTGGATCATATCCATAGATCAGTATTTCGATTATGAAGAGGTTGAAGAGAACAAGAAGGTAAAGTTTGCAGTCACTAGATTGAAAGGTCATGCAGCCATCTAGTGGGACGAGGTACAGACATCAAGAACAAGAAAAGGAAAATCTAAGATCAAGCAGTAGGACAAAATGGTAAAAAAACTTAAAGCCAAGTTTTTGCCTAAAGACTATCATTTGAATCTTTTTAAGCAGATGCAAAATCTGAAGCAAAAAGGAATGTTTGTTAAGGAGTACAAAGAATAATTTTATAGATTGAGTATCAGAACAAGGCACGTAGAAGATGATTTGGAGAAAGTAACTAGATATGTTAATGGGCTAAGGTATGAAATACAAGATGATATTAGCCTGTTAAGTCTGAAAACTGTTGAGGATGCCTATAAAGCAAGTTTAAAAGCAGAGGAAAAACTGTTGAGGAAAGAGAGTCAAAGGAACAGAGGGAAGAGCTCAGCAAGAGGTAGAGGAGTTGCCAGATCTAGAGGAACACAGCATTAGTTTGAAGCAGGAAGTTCAAGTAGCAAATCACCATAGACAGGTGAATCCAATAGAGGAAGATTCACGCCTAGAGGAAGAGGGCGGGGAAGAGATGTTAGATGTTATGCTTGTGGAGAATGGGGACACATGTCGAGGGACTGTCCTCACAATAAATCAGCAAGCCAGAGGGGTGCCAATGTGGCTGAGGCAAAGTTAGAACCACCTCGACTTGAAGAAAAAGAGGAACCACCTGAAGAAGGTGAATCATTGTTGCTTAGATGAACTTTGCTAAGATCAGAAAAGGAGATTGGAGAACCTGCGCAAAGGAAGAATTTGTTCAGGACTACATGCAAATCAAAGGGTAAGTGATGTAAGGTTATAATTGATAGCGGGAGTACTGACAATATTGTGTCTATAGAGATGGTGGAAAAGCTTGGATTAACCAGGAAAGCGCATCCTGCACCTTATAAAGTATCTTGGATTCAAAAAGGTCATCAAGTTAAAGTGACAGAACAGTGTAATGTGGAAATGCAGGTCAGCACATACAAAGACGAGATCTTATGTGACATAATGCCCATGGATGTATGTCACGTGTTATTGGGAAGACCATGGAAATTTGACCGGAAGGCGATTCATGATGGGAGAAGGAATACATATACCATAGAGAAGGACGGAATTAGACACACGTTGCTGCCAGTGAGGGATGATGGTGATAAAGGATTTCTAGAGAATAATATTATGTTGATAAGTGGAAAAGAACTACTACAAGAGGTCGATAAAAGCGAGGAAGTGCATTTTTCTATCGTGGGAAGACCAAAGGTAATTTTAACCTCCACAAATTTAAATAACTTGCATGAAGAAATTCAAGTTGTGTTAAATAATTTCATGGACATCATTGTGGATGAATTGCTGAATGAATTACTGCTAGAAGTATAAGTCACCATATCGACTTTATACCAGGAGCGAGTTTACCTAATAAAGCTGTGTATAGATTAACTCCTCAGGAAAACGCAAAAGTCGCAAGACAAGTTCAGGAGCTGATGGACAAGGGGTTGATTCGAGAAAGTCTAAGTCTGTGCGTTGTGCCAATGGTGCTTAGTTCGAAGAAGGGAGGATAATGGCGCATGTGCACTGATTCCAGAGCTATCAACAAGATAACAGTCAGGTACAGATTTCCTTTGCCCAAAATGGATGATTTAATGGACTGTTTAAGTGGATCCAGGTATTTTACAAAGATATATTTAAAAGGCGGATATCATCATATCAGAATTCGGGAAGGCGATGAATGGAAGGCCACGTTCAAAACAAATAGTGGACTATATGAATGGTTAGTGATGCCTTTTGGGCTCACTAATGCACCCAGTACATTCATGATATTAATGAACGAAGTTTTGAAGGAATATACAGGTAAATTTGTTGTTTTTTACCTTGATGATATTCTGGTTTTTAGCAAAAGTAAAGTGGAGCATTTGGAACATCTGAAGTTAGTCCTGGAAACTCTACAGAAGGAAAAACTACTAATTCATTTAAAGAAATGTAGTTTCATGAAAGAGGAGCTGGTATACTTGGGATTTGTGATTTCCAAAGAAGTTTAAAAATGGATCCGGAAAAGGTACAAGTAATCAGAAACTGGCCTACTCCCATAAGTGTATTCGAGGTAAGGAGTTTCCATGGACTTGCTAGTTTTTATAGGAAGTTTATAAAAGGGTTCAGTCAAGTTTGTGCACCAATCCTTAAGACAATCAAGGAGGTCAATCAGCCATTTCGATGGACAAAGGCAACTGATAAGAACTTTAATCTGCTAAAAAAGAAGATAACAGAAAATCCAATTCTAGCATTGCCAAATTTCGAGAAAGTCTTTCAAGTGGAAACCGATGCAAGTGGAGAAGCAATTGGTGCGATCCTGAACCAGGAGCATAGATTGATAGTGTATTTCAGCGAGAAGTTAAACGATGTGAAAAGGAAATATTCTTCCTATGATAAATAATTTTACGTTATTGTGCAGGCCTTAAAGAAGTGGAGGCATTATTTGCTGCCAAAGGAATTCATTTTATTTTCAAACAACCACGCCTTACAGTTTATTAATCATCAGCCAAAGTTAAATTAGAAGCATGCTAAGTGGGTGGAATTTCTGCAAAGTTTCACTTTTGTAATAAAGCATAAAAGTGGTAAGTCAAATAAAGTGGTAGATGCATTGAGCAGGGTAAGTTTTCTTTTGCAAGAATTTAAAGTGGGCGTTGTAGGTTTTGATTAAATGATAGAAATGTACAAAGATGATGAAGATTTTAAAGACATCTACACAACAGTTTAGAATCTAGAGAGCCATAACAGAAGTCAGTGGATGGACTACCTTACTCAAGGAGGCCTATTATTTAAAAGCAACAAATTATGTATTCCTAAATGTTCCATGAGAGAGAACATAATTAAGGAAAAGCACAGTGGAGGTTTATTTGGTCATTTTGGACAAGATAAAACCTTCGCTTAAGTGAATGCTTTTTATTATTGGCCTAAAATGCAAACTGATGTTAAAAAGTTTGTTGAGAAATGCAGGGTATGCCAATATGCCAAAGGAAGGAGTTAGAATACTAGTCTATATCATCCATTGCCCATACCAGATCGACCATGGGATGCAGTGAGTATGGACTTTGTTCTGGGTTTACCAAAAACTCAGAGGGGAAATGATTCTATTTATGTTGTTGTAGACAGATTTTCAAAAATGGCCCATTTTATTACTTGTAAGAAGACTAATGATGAAACACACATAGAAAATTTATTCTTTTTAGAGATTGTAAGATTGCATGGTTTACTTGTAAGCATTGTATCAGATCGAGATACTAAATTTGTAGGGAATTTTTGGAGGACACTTTGGAAGAAACTAGGTACTAAACTCTGTTTTAGTTCTTCATACCATCCTCGAACATATGGACAAACTGAAGTAGTGAACAGAAGCTTGGGGAATATATTAAGAAGTCTGGTACATCAGAATCCCAAACAGTGGTATTTGGCATATATCAAGCTGAGTTCACTTACAATGATACACCAAACCGAAGCACTAGAATGAGTCCATTTCAGATTGTCTTTGGAATGCATCCGAGAGGAGTATATGAACTTAGGGACTTGGGAAAACAAGAAGCCAGAAGTGCAAGTGCTGAAGATTTTTTTGAACAAATGCAGAAGCTACAGGAAGAAGTCAAAGATAAATTGCATGAAAGCAGTAAAAGATACAAGCAGAGAGCAGACCTGAAAAGAAGGGAAAAGGAGTTTCAGGTAGGAGATTTAGTCATGGCATATTTGAGGAAAGAGAGGTTTCCTACAAAAACTTATAATAAGCTGAAAATGAAGAAAATAGGACCCTGTAAAATTAAAAGGAAATTTTCAGCCAATGCATATGAGATTGAGTTGCCGGAAGGGATCGGAATATCCCCCATTTTTAATGTTGCAGACTTATATCCATTCAAAGAAGCAGAGACCGAGTTGCAAACTAAAGTTACAGGTGATGAAGTTCAAACTGTAGACTGGGAGGAACAGGTACCAAAAGCATCTAAAAAGGAAGTTGAAGATATCTTGGATCAAAGAATATTAAAAAAAACTCGAGGGCAGACATATTTCCAGTATCTTGTCAAGTGGAAGGAGCAGCCAATGGAATATTCCAGTTGGTTGACAGAAGTTGAATTGCAGAGATACGGAATAAATCTTAAAAGTTTAATGAACAAACCTTTTCTTCCCTGGGAGTCTGATGCAGGAGCATCGGAATAGGCCAGCAATGTGCAAAATTTGTTCACATGTTGTGGCTTGATAGAGTGAATTTCATTTACTGTTGATCAATTTTAGTTCACTGTGGAATTCGGTTTATTAATAGTTTGTTGTTATTGAAATAAATGCGACTGTTCTATTTGAGATTTAGTGATAAGATTTGTTACATAGGTGTAACCGTGAGTGAGAAGATAGGAGATTTTGTTGAAAATAGAAGATTATGTTATCTATTTGTTAGAAAAATTAGTGGAAGAAATATAGAAAAAAAAAATTGTAATAAGCGAGGAGATTCTTCAGAGAGGGAGAGAGAGGGGGTGAGGTTTGTAGTGTGGAGCGAAAGCTCAGATTGGTAGCGAGGACTGTGTTTTTTTTTAACATAGATTTTCTTTTACTCACCAAGGGTGAACTCTATTTTTCTGAAATAGTATGAATAAACAAATATTGTGTCTCTTTAGAAGATGTGCGTGGAGTTTTAAACACTGATCTTTCGTGCAAAATTGCTTGAAGAAATGATGACCTGTGTGTATTTTGTTTAAATTGTACGAATTTTTTGTTTTATTCAGCCTCAGCGCTGTCGCATTTTGTGAGTTCGAAACAATCATTAACATAGAAATTGTGAATAAATTCTTATTGGAACCTGGATGCGGAAAGGGTTATAAATTGGTTTAAAACAAAATCGGGTCCGAAATATATCGCCTCACTATGAGAAGCGACACCACCTGACTTTGCGAATTGTGATTCTGATCAATCGGATCGGAACTACAACTCTTGATAGCTTTGATATTCAAATAAATGCGATCTCCGATTGCGATTACGTCGGATCGGAACAGTGTGGCATTTGCATTGATTGCGATTGTTATAATTGTATTCAAATCGCATGGGAATTGATTTAAAAAGTGCTTAACTCTATTAAAAGGGTTCTTTTAGTCCTTTTATTATTAGAAAAAGAGCTTTGTTTCTGATAGGGACAAAGTCGACTATTGAGAAAAAGGGATCCATTGTGTGCTTTGCTTATTTTCATTCACACGTTGTTGCTGCATCAGATTCCAACATAATTTAGTATCATATTGATGATCATATAAGTGATTATTCTCATCCACAAATCTATAAGTTGTGAAATCAATGTTGGATATTGTAACAATCATTGAAATTAAGAAAGGTTTCCATTGTTGCAAACCCTTGTGCAAACAATCTTAGTTGACCACAGGAAGAGATATTACTTTTTTTTTATCTGAGACTCCTCAACCTTAGTCATAGAGGCTTTTATTTCCAAAATTCTCATGGTCGTGTTAGTACATGAAAATGCATTTTCTATCACAAGTTCATGCTCCTATAACCAAGGTATCCTCCAATGATCCAAATCATAATTGTAACTTGCCTTACAGATGACATGATCTTAAGTGATACATGAAATAGTCTTAGGTAGAGCATGCAGTATCATTCAAATCCATTGGTTTTTTCCTTTAACAAAAGGACGGTTGAATTTACCATTAACCAAGATATTTTTTAGGCAATGAATGTGACTTCTCATCCTTTTATCATTAGACCTGAGGCCTTTCAACTCTCTACAACAGAATTGAGGCATCCTCGGCCTTCTAAAATTCAGAATGAGGTTTGGATTGAGGCATTTTTTGGCCTCCTCTTATGGTCTTCCTCAGTCAATCTTTGGCCTAACTTCATCCTGCACCTAGGGCTTCAATCTTCACAATTAACCTTGTAAACAATGATTTGGATAAGGGATTCTTCAAGGATGTTCTATTCAAACCAGCTTTGATACCATGTTGATTTTCCATTGTCTTATTAATAGATAATTACTTCTAAGGGTATTCATTTAAGTTCACTTATATTCACATTTATCACTAATCAATTACACAAAACATATTCAACAATAGAACAGTAGAATCATAAAGAGACAACTAAACAAGGGACAGAAGCATTTAACGTAAGAAATCCTAGCATCCTTTTCCTTAGATAAATTATTCATTTCAACAAAGATACATCTAATTCTTCTAGTCAAATAGAAATTCAAACTGGCCAGCAATGTAGTCTTGGTCAAACTTTCTCTACCAGCCCTTATGTCAAGTCATATTGATACCTAATAAAATTAGCCTAGTCAGATCAACCAAAGCTAAATTTCCACCTCTTACTGAACTCAAAAAAATCATACTTGCTGCCAAATATGCCTAGAAAACATCACATTTTCAAATTTAACAGAGAGAGAAAGTGTGAGGTCAAACTTGGAGAGAGAAATGCTTCTTTTTTCTTTTTCCTTCTTGTCCTTTTCATCATTCACTTAGATCATAAGATGCCTTGTGTGGAGGTCGAACAATGCCAATAAGAGGAGGTAGAATGCTATATATGTATCCTAAGAGGCCGAATGGGTGTCATAATTGGGTAAGGCTAACTTGACTTCTTTAATGTCAAAATATTGAAAATTTCAAATTTCAAATTTTTTCTTTTGAAAAATACATGAAGAACATGTCTTGAAATTTATCACAACACACAAACACATAGATATATGTTTGTGTGTGTGTGTGTGTCGATAGCTACAAAAATCCAACACATTTCCCCATGCATTAGAACATATTTATGGACTGCAAAATTAATTCTTGGTAAAATTTCAACTTTCAGTTCCAATCATCTAATTATATTTGTATTTTAAGCTACTCAACATTTGAAACTTTGATAATGTAGTTGAGAATCTCTACCAAACTTCTTTGAAAACTAAGTGAGGATTATATGAAATTCTTAAACCTGGTGCAATTGCTAGTAAAATTATTTTTGAACATTCCCAAATAGTTTATTAATCTTCAGTGCCTCTTTCCAGAGTATATCTGAATTATATTACTTCTCCTATAAATGTTTCATTTCGGAAGACAATTGTTAAATTATGTTTTAATGGTCTACCTTGAACTGCTCATGGAGAGCCTGTTTTTCCTTATGTTGATGTTGTAAAATGTCTACTTGTGATTGATGCTCCCTCTCACTTTTGGATTTCTAATATTGAAGAGAGACCTCAAGATCATTGTTTTTTTCTTTGTATTGTTTGATAGTCTATCTTAGATTCTTAACTGACCATTTATTTGCATGTGCATATGCATCGTAGGAGTCTGCAACCTCATCTACAAAGTCTTCATTATTGATTTTGGGGGCATCCTAGATAATTTCTTGTTTGATAGGGGACCCTTTAACTTGACCCACATTTATCTTCTTTTCTCTTCCTTTAACAATATCCTTTTTCACGCTACTAAAGAAATACCCACTTCAAATAATTTCTTCATATTCAATAGGTTCAAGGTCATCCACGAGGATAATTGGGGATGAAGCTAATCCAGATAGACTAAAAGTGGAGTTTTAATGATCACAGATTATGTCAATGGCCCTGCAATTTCTCTTTGTTCAGCCTTTTGAAGTTCCTTGGAGACAAGAGTAAGAACTTCTAAATTTTACTTTGTAAGTGGCTAAAACTGAATTTCTAGTAGTGTCTCAGGATGAGGTTGAGGTTGATGTTGTATACCTATGTTTCTTTAGGTTGGGGAATATTTTCAGTCACTTTTATTTACAAGTTCTCTACTTTCTCTTTCTACATGCAAAACTCCTCATATTGAATTTCTTTGTTTTGCACTAGCTGTTAAATTTCAGACTGCACTATGTTGTTTCAATTACTTTAGCCCAACTCAATTCATCAATTAACAATATTTCATCAATAATTAATATTTCCAATCATCAACAAGAATTGAAGATAGAATAGTAAATGCAATGACAAAGGAGACAATCAACACATCAACAAGACACACCAAATTTTCAGTCAATGACTGGGGAAAAGACCCACTATGGGGAAAACCCTTTGTAATTATTCTTCTATTAGATTGTCATAAAATGTTCAGTAGAGAGTACAATGAGGCAGTACAAAATAATTCAGAAAAATCAACCCAACAACATTCAGAAATATGTTCCCAACATCAATCTAGATCAGAGAAAACTTTTCTTGTCTGCGATCAAATGTCAATTTGCAACCCTACAACCTAACCACATAGAGGGAGAGGTGTGCATGTGTTTGATAGCTTCCAACCTCATGGATGAGATTTCTTGCATATGGTTATAACCGAAAATTGTTAGTGTCAAGCCTACAGTGGGAAACCAAAGCCCTAAAACACATGTGAGCTTCAGACCCTACAATATCATAGCTATGTGAACCAATTTTCTTGACCCAACCTCAAACTTGTGTGAACCAATGAAGAAGAGAAGAAGAATATTCTTGATGATTTCCAAATGAACTTGAGATCACTTGTATTTATAGGCTTCCAAGGGTGTCTAATTTCCTGTTAGGGGCAACCTGATCAATTGTGACATTATGGGCTTCAATTCAAAAATAAATGTTCCCTTGTACAAATTGAGCGCTTCAAGAGTCAAAATTGGTCCTCTCAAAAAGAGGAACCTAGTCCCATGGTTGGAATGTCACTAAGCTTCCAAATTAACACTTCCTCTCAACTAGGGATAAATTCCAACTACGTCATGTAATAAACATATGTATCCTATCACAATATCATGTCCAATATCTACTCAACTCTATCTACTAAAACATTCTTGAATCTAAAGAAGAAGAATCATTAGGGAGCTAAATCTACCACCCTCTCAGATAATGAGGAAGGTCCTATTGGACACTCTCACCTCATGTCTATGACAATGGGGAAGGTCCTATTTGACACTCTTAATGATCATGGGGAAGATCCTATTGGACACTCTCACCCGAAGTCATCTCATTGAGCAATAGGCAAGATAAAACTTACCAAGAAAAAATCAAAACCATCCCATGATGTAATCAATGAGTGAGATACTACTTTCTATATAAAAGGTAAGGATCACATCCATCCTATTACATGTTAATCCTCCCATAAATGACCCTCAAGATTCATGTGGGAGAACAATTGCATCATAATCAACTTGGGTGAGATACCAAACTTACCAAATGTAAGGATCACTCACCCCCAAGCACTCTCTCAACCCATTGGCTTGATGAGGAGTGATAATAACAACAAGCCAAATGTGTGGGTATGATTCCAATTGGGGTATACTCTACATAGACCAAGATAAGGGAGAAACATCTCCAACCCTATGGGTAACAGATAGGGGTGATACCCTATTGTCCAGAGATCCCTCAGCCTTAGGAGCCCTCCATCTCAATTCCACACCTTGGGAACTCAAACAAGGGGGAAAAGTCGACTTAGTCTCCTCAATTAGTGATATGCCTTATCATAAGGGGTCACATCTATCAGTGTAAGTTCCTCTTTGAAGACCAATAACTTCACTTTTAGTAAATCCTTGGTTAGAATATCTGCAATCTTCTCATCTGTTGATATGTGATGGAGTTTAATGGAACCTCTCTACGCCTTGTCTCAAATGAAATGATATTGGATATCTATGTACTTGGACTTGCCATAAAATATGATATTCTCTGCCAGATGGGTACCACTTTTTTTGTTGCAATATATCATTATAGTGTCTTGGACCTGCTCAAATATCCCTCCAAAGAGCCTCCTCAACCAAATTACTTTGCATCTAGCCATGCTAGTGTTAATGTAATATTCCTCGGTGGTACTCAGTGCTATGAACTTCTTCTTCTTGCCCATCCAATATATCATGGTGGATCCAAGGCTAAAAAAAATATTATACATACTCTTCCTTTCGAAAACATTTCCTACCCATTCAACATTGATATATCCATTAATTCAAACATCTCTAGAAAAATATATTAGACCAAGGGTGATCGTCCCATACAAATATCTCAAAAAGGTGTTTGGTAGCAATCTAATGTGCATGAAGAGGCTTGGTCATGAATTGACTCAATGTGTTCACTACATAGCATATATCTAGATAGGTGTTCACTAAGAACATCAAAGCCCCAATCTACTATCTATATTTGGATTAATTCGCCTAATTATGTCCTGCAACTTCTACACATAATTTCTTGAAATTCATTTCCATCGGTGTAGGAAGGGACTTGCATTTTTTCATTCGAAATCTCTCCAACAGCTTCACGACATATTTTCCTTGTGAAATGAAAATCTCACCAAGCCTTTGCCATACCTCAAGGACTAGAGAGTACAGCATGGGTCCAAGGTCCTACATCTCGAATTCAGAGGCTAACTCCCTCTTACACTCAATCAGCAGGGGCTCGTTACCTATCAAGAATATATCGTCAACATATAAAACCAAAATCAATGGCATACCTTGTACTACATTGAAGTAGAGGTTGGGATTGGCATTTCTTCTTGTGAATCCCAACTTCACCGAATAATTGTCTACGTGGGTGTACCATGCTCTAGGGGCTTGCTTCAAACCCTACAATACCTTCTTCAACTTGCAGACATGTGTCTTTCGATCCTTTACTTCAAATCCTTGTGGTTGCTCAACTTACACTTCTTCTTCTGACATGCCATGGAGGAATTTTGTCTTCACATCCATCTAATGAATGTTCCATCTTTGACTTGTGGCAAGAGAAACTATCGAATGAATGGTTGTATATCAAGCCAAAAGTGCAAATATATAGTCATAATCTTCTCCCTCTTTCTAGGAGAATACTTGAGCCACGAACCTTGCCTTACATTTCTCAATGATTCCATCGACTCCATGTTTGATCTTGAATATCCATTTTGAATTCACCATAGATTTCCCCTTCATTATTGGCACAACATCCCATTCGTCATTCTTCATAATTGATTCATATTCTTCAATCATAACATCCTTCCAAAATTTTCTTTCACATATTCTTCAAAGTTGGGAGGTTTGGCTTGGATCACAGTGCTCATATCTACAAGATATCCCTAGTACTTGTATGGCTTCTTTCTTTCTCTAAATGATCTTTGAATGGGAACGTGTATCGCTTCATCCTATAATGTGTCACAAAGCCAAAGTGCCCACTTCTTGGTAGGAGTATCACATGGAGGAGGATCTAAGGGCTCCATGGGCTCCATGGGATCATCAATAATGTCTCTCTCAAATTCAAGCATGGAAGGACCATCTAAAATATCCATATCATCATATAGAATGTACGAGCATCGAACCACATATGTCAGAATGATGTAGATGGAGGATGCCTTTTTTCTTGTTCTCACTAGAGGGGAATGGTTCCCTTATCTTCAATCCACTGGCACAACCTGGACATACTCCATCATGTTGGGCTTGAACATCGAGAATACCAGAGACGAATTTCTTCAATTTCAAAAGAGCATCATAATATAGATGGATCAATCTTCAATGTCATAACTCACTTAGATGATTAGTTTCATGGACCAATGCTAGAAGAGGTCTACAAGTGATTCTATAGATTCCTTCAAATCTCAATCCCAATTTGAATGCATATCTATAGGGGATCCAACAGGCCAAGTAAGAACCTTTCCCTTGATGAAGGAAACCCTCGTCCCTTTATCTTCCAAAGCAGATATTGATACCAAATTCTTCTTCAATCTTGGGGCATACATCACATCACGGAGTAAAACAGATTCCTTAGAATTCAAATGAAATTTGATGGACCCAAATCCTTTAATGAGATAAGTGGAGTTGTCTTCAAGAATAATTTTTAAATCTGGCTCCCTCTCTACCAAATTAGAGAGAACTTCCTTATACCCAGAAAAATGATGAGTGGTCCCACTATCAAACAACAAACTATCCCATGAATCTGAAGGACAGGAACTAGCGAGTGCAAAAATAAGAATGTATTCAAATTGATTTGCAACATTACTTTCATACCTTGAGTATCTTGATTTCTTTTAAGGATAGTGATCTTCTTCACGATCACTTGGAGCATTTCTTCTTCTTCTAGCATCTCTTCTTTTATGATCATTCCTTCAATTATCTCTTCTTCTTTGATTATTAAACTTGTTATTGTTGCTTCTAGTGTTATAGTGAGAACCATTGTTCTTCTCAGGGTAGTCACAAGCATAGTAACCTTTCTTATGACAATTGTAGCATTCAATGTGCAACTCCTTGACTCTTCCAACCCTTCTATTTGAATTTTCAGGAGTAGGATTTCTTGAACTTGATGGACCTCCTTTTCCTTTCTTATTCTTTTCATGAGTGACAAATACAGTATTTTGTCGCACTCCCAGTCTCGCATCCTGAAGTGTTGCACTTTGTATCATCAATGTCGCAAAGTGATGAAAGTTGTAGCAAATAATGTATTCAACATGAAACATGTTTGGAATATCCGTGACGAAAAGGAAGAAAACTTGCTTTGAAAGAATTCTGAAGAGCTTGTCAAAAAACCTTGTTTTCCAAGCCCAACGCTACTTTTATCAGGAAATTTTGTGTTGGTAACCTCTGGCGTTACACATGTCTAGCGCTACCAGCTACTTCTATCAGGAAAATTTATGTTGGTCCTCTTCAAGTAGGTTTTCCCAAAATGAAGGAGAAGCTTCTCTTACAAGAAATCTCGAGAATGATGACGTGGTTTCAGGTAGGTGAATATTGGAATGAAACCTCCCTATATCCTCTTTCCATGGATTTCTCCCTTGAGATGTGGAACTCCTCCCTCTTTTCATGGATCCCCAACTCCCTCTCCTTCCCTATAAATGAATTTTTCACCATCCACTAATAGTTGGATGTTGGCTATTGGTTGGTTGGTTTCCATCCTAGTGCTGAATTGTGCCCAAAAGTTGCCCATTTGAAAAAGAGAAAAGGTGTTTGAAGGTTAAGGCTTGGACTTGGAATATCACTTGCTTCATTGGTTGTAATGCTCCCTTTCTCTTCTACTAATAATACAATATATTTTTTCTTTCCATAAATATGCCAATTATTGTCCATTTATTGTAATGCTCCTTGATCTGTTACATAATTTGTATTAGAAAATGCTATGCTTTGCATAGTTTTGTTGTCTCTGTTAGCGCTTGAAATTTCACCTCAGGCTGAAAAAGGTAAACTCCAAGTAAACATCAAACCACTTAGCCTCGTAGCTAGCCCTACGGGACAAGAGAGGGATCTCTCCGGTCTATCTCGGCAAAGATATTCAACGGGTAGAGATAACCAATAAAGAACACTAATTTTAGGCTAGTAAACTGATAAAAAGGTTTGATTTGGGATTTTTAGGGTTTTGGTGGAAAATTGGGGAAAGAAAATTTTGGGTGCGGGGATTGGACACAGTTTTTGCAAGTCCTTGGGGCAAGGTAGGAGACTGTATTGATGCCTTTGAAAGATTTGGATGGATTAGAATGACTTGTGAGGAGCTAAGGAGAGCAAGCAATCACCTTGAATTCTCCTTAAACAGCTGAAAACATTGATATTAAGCAAACTTAAAGGCAGAGCATAGCAACCATGAATTCTACCTTATCACTTCATTTTCCTAATTTGCAGAAGAAAAAGTAAGAAGATGATTCACATAAAAAACTTACAAGTACAAAGAGAAACACACCATCAATACATGTAACCAAAAGAATCCCAAAAAGGACTGCAAAACCCTGGTCTTTCTTCCTTTGCCAAAAATGCAGAGATACAATCAGTAATACAATAGAAGCTTTCTCCTTCAAGAGTAAACCATGAAAATAACTAAGAAAGTACATAATATCGGCAAGCTAACATCTTTCCTTGCCTCTAGGGGTCGATCTCACTATCCTAGGAGCTGTTTCAACCAATTCTAAACTGAGCATTGAAAACTAGGCAGTCAAAACAACTTGCCTCTATAAGCTAGGAAACCAATTCATTCATTAAATTTTTGCCTATCTTATGAATGAATCTTCTAGAAGAGATAAATGAGTGTCAAAATATCATAAAATTACATCATTTACATCAAGGAGGATCAAAATTCACTCCAAAAACTCAAACCTAGTCAAAACTGCGTTTTGTTGAGCTGTAGGTACAATTTCTGTGAAAATTGCCAAAGGGGTCGCGCACTGATTCTAAACGGGTCACGCACCTTTGGAGACGCTTTGGAGGCACTTCCATGTGTCCAAATGAGGCAAACGTGGGCTTGTTGGAAAGGTCTGGATGTCTACTTTCTAAATCAAGTGGAATTTCTTAATTTGGTGTCTATTTGCCCCTCCAAAATTGCAATCTCCCAAGACTGCTTCCTGTGTGTCAAAAAGGTGGCAGAAAGTCATTTTTTGTTTTTTTTTGACCTTCTGGAGGCTCAAAACTTGGTGAAATTTCTTGATCTTCGCTGAGCAAGTGTATTTTTGCATGAAAAATCCAAAAATGCAAACTTTTCCTGAAATTAACCTCCCAATCGAAAGGGTTGCGCACGGTGCGCGACCCTTTGGTGAAGAAACCTGTTTTTTGACCAAAAATTCACAAATGACCAAAAATGCTCAATTTTTTTTGAAATTTGTGATGGGGTTGAGTCATTTAGCACCATGATCCTTTAAGGAAGCCTCAGCCAAGATATGGAGGGGATCGGGCCTTTTTCTTCGTTTAAGTGCCTTAGCCAACCGTCCTTGGAGCACCTTCATTCTTGCCTTGCATACGTGCATTCGGGCCCAATAATGGTTCTTCATATTCCGGAGCAGGTCCTTATCTCTATTGGCCTCGGCCAGCAACCTCTCCAAATGAGCATTGACCCAAATAAGCATAGATTCTCGATCTATGGGTGTCAAATCACCGGGTCTCCTACGAGCCAATTCCCGGCCTTCACAAATCTTCCGCTGCTCATAAAGCTCGTGTTCATCCTCCAAATGTTTGTTGCGCTGATCTAAATAGTTAATTATCCATTTTTCCATCTGAAATTTCTTGTGCAACGACTCATTCTCAATCCTTTGCTCTCGGATGATCTCCTTGAGCTTTGAGGCAGGGGAGCTATCCTCAATATCAATGATGTCAATATCTGGATCACATGACAATCCTTGCTCAATCCTGGGCTGCTTGCCCCTCTTTGATACCTGTGCTGCTGTCGAAAACGAGGCCCCTTCCACCTGGTGTGGAGATAACACTCGCGGCGCTGATGAAGAAGGCGAGACCCCTTCCACATGATGTGGAGAAAATACTCGCCTCCGGGGGTGGTGGTGTCCCTGTGAAGAATTCTCGGGAGTTGAAATCCTCCCATGGGATACCCTGCTGGGCCAACTGATGCATGACCACCATCTTGATCAAAGCATAATGGTAAATGCTCCTATGTTGCTGTGCTGGACTCTTTCTCTGCACCAATGGTACCATCTTCTCAATATTCTGGCACATAAAAAAGGGTATGTTCATCATCCGTACCCGTGTGAAATGCATCAACAAGCGAATATGGTACAAAAACAAACGTGAAAATCTACCCTCACAGGTGAAATAGCGCATGATGAGCCTCAT
>APFE031410070.1:282322-318845 GCA_000404065.3 Pinus taeda | reverse complement strand
AATGTCTGCAAATAAGCATATAAACCCTTTTAGCAGTTTCGCAGCGCATACAAACATATAATTCATATTTTGCACTGGCTGCGCTACGAAATTGGGGATTTGTTTGAATACATAGAAAATCTCACCCAGCTGTCAAGTCCGCTGTGTTTTAGATCGTTAGGTGTCATGGTACTAGCGTGTGTTGCAGTTATTGCTGAGAAGGGAACAAAAGGTAGACATGTTTCAACATGTTAAATGGAATGGATTGTCAAGCTCAAAAGATAAGCATATTTGCCAATATGGAATTGAGAAGGTTGATAATGTCTTAATATCAGTATCCAAAAAACCAAACACGGTGCCCATATAAAAATCAGTGTTGTTCCAAGTTCATCATTAACACCACTAATCCTGTGGCTTTTGAAAAAGGTGCCAATTATAAGAAGGAAAGCACACAGGTGTATAATAGAAGAAGGGTTTCCAGTTTGAGAGTGAACGGTTTCATGCCAAGGATGACTGTCAGATGAAAGCCTATAGTCATTGCATTCAGATGGATTGGAAAATGCCCCTTGCAGAATATATTGGTTTGTTTTGAATTTGTCTAACTCTTCAAGAAGCTGGACTGGTATATCTACGAATGATGTTCTCTATGCAGAGGTTGTCTTTGATATGCGTCCTTTAAAGCCAAGTCTTCTTCCATTGGTGCCATTGTTTTGTCAATCACTTTTGGAGATGGGTACGAAAGACATGGATTTTGTGCAGTTGAACCAGTTGATAAGAAGAAAGATAGGAGGGATTTTAGTTTATCCATCTACTTTTTCAGTTAGAGGAAAAGTAGAGCCATCAAGCCACATCATTGTTCGTGGAAAGGCCATGGCAGGGCAGATAATGCAGTGTATGGAAATCCCTCTGATGAAACAACTAATAAATGTGCACAGTCAGTAGAAAGTTTGGGAGATCTCCATACTGGAACACTGGCTACAACTGCTGTAGGTGATGTTTTCTACAGGCATATTTCTCTACTTTAAGTAGTCAACTTCCAGGAGGTATTTAGAGCAGCTGAAATAATATTTTAGAAAAATGAAAGAGGTTTTTATTCCTAACATACTAAACTAGAAAAACCTCTTTCAGTTTCTTCAAATTGATTATGATCTGGGAGAAACGGGTGACTGAATGTCGCGCTACGAAACTGCTGTAGATGCAGTTTTTAATTTCCTGTTTTACACATCTTTTTCAAGGATCGATTCTGGGCATCTGGAGTAGTTTTTCAAAAAACAAAAAGAGGTTTTTGTAAATCACGGATGGGTTCACAAAAACCTCCTTCAGGTTTTCCAAATACGTTTTCTGTGATAAATTATGAACTCTATCCCAAGACATATTTGCAGCCAGAACAACAGTTTTGTAGCAGTTGTACAAGTGGAAATAATTCATATCAAATATGCAGCATGAGTTACTCTCCTTTAACTCCAAAAAACAAAAGAAAAACTTTTTGGTAGAAGATCAAATACACCTACAAAATGAACGAAAATCCATAGAGAATATTAAAGACTGTGTTTTAAAAAAAAAAAACAACAGTTTCGTAGCGCGCTACGAAACTGCTGTAGGTGTTGTTTTATGATGAAGACAAACAGTTTGATGGTAGGATCAGAAAATTATCAAAGGAAACGCCTAAGGAACATCAAGGAGACCACATAAGGCTAGCATAGCCATTCAGATAATGACAAGTGTGCATTTTCCATAAAGGTGAAATATTTTGTCTTTAGTTATAGCTTTAATAAAGGTACTTTATTACTTTTGTACTTAGGGTATTTAAAAGGTACTTTATTACTTTGGTTGGAGATGCATACGAGGATTTGGGTTGGACACCTGTTCAGTTCACAAAGCATCCAGATTATTAGCCATATGGTGTTATCATGGTCATCAAAGATATTAAACAGCTTCAAGCACGTTCTTTTGAAAACAAACATGGATAAAAGGCAGGAACCATGAAAACAGAGTATATATCTTCACCAAATGTTGAGTCAGCAGCACAGTTGGAATCCAAGGCAACCAGTTTAGTGAATGTTTCTTCAGATACATTTCAGCCACTACAGGAAAAGCACAGGTGTCAAAGACCAGGAGAAAATCATGCATACGAGGAGATGGAAGTAGAGTTCGAATAGGAATAGGACTCTATGTATTTAAAGCACAATACCTCTGTATTTAATAAGTTAGTTAAATATAGATAAGGTAGTTAAGGATAGGTTTTCGAGATCCCCTCATGCTAGAGGAGGAGTCTCAAGTAGCTTAAGTTTTGTTTTCCTATATATAGGAAAAACTCTGATGTAAAAGAGGTTGGAGATTTTTATGAAAAAGACAGAGTTTTCATATTGGTGTATGTAAAGTTTCTTTTCACAGTAATAGAAAGCATATTGTTTCTTCCCAAGATTCATCGTATGTCCCAAGTGTTCAGAAATGTATGTGGTTTTTGGTTCTATTTCATCTTATTTTACAGTTCAACTAGACATGCCAATTCACTCTAAATTCATCTATTGGATGGCTTAGATTTTCCTGTGTATTCTTGTTGAGTTGCAGTCCTTCTTGGGTTGATATTTTGAACAGTGAGACATTATATGCCTTGGTTTCTATGATTCAGTAATTGCTTGTTTACTGTAGAAATGTATGACTCCATGAACCCAATGGAAGAGGCCTTGATTTTGTTGTTCCAACCAGCTTAAAATTTATTCACTGTTTTAAAGAATTAGCCATCTTTTTGCCCTTAAATGCATATCAAAATCTGTGAGAGAGCCCTCTCTGACTAAGGAGGCTAAACCTTAGTCTAAAGCCTGGTTTGAAACAATTGCATGAGATCTCACTAAGTAGCAGCCCTTAGTACATGGTTTTGTGACAACATTTTGGTGCGTCTGCCGGGAGCCTGAAGTCTATTCATTCCCGAAATGAAGAGGCTGAACTTCTGAAGGTAGCAGGAGCTCAGGCATCAGTTTGAGGCTGCAAAACTACCTTGGCGACTCCACACATCAAATAACAAATTGGAAGGTGACTCCACTGCTAGAAGATCAGTAGCTTGATGAAGCTTCAAGATGAGTTCCACTGCAAGAATGAATGCGAGGTATGCTCCTATGAATCGGTCTTATATCCCTGGTTTTCCAAATCCTATGCCAAAGGTTGATTGGTTAGAGGATCTTCCAATATTCAAAGATGAAAAGAAGGACAATGCTGCTCTTCATTTGGTTAGGTTTCATATGCATGTACACAGTCTTAAGGTTCAGTTCCCTGAAGATTGTCTCATGAAAATTTTTATGACCACTTTAGAAGGAAAAGCATGGTCTTGGTATAAAAGTTTGGAAAATGGTTCATTATATTCTCTTGCTGATTTCCATGATGCATTCTATGACATGTATAAAGAGTCTCATCCCTCCTTATTGCTGGTCAAAGATTGTTGTAAACATTCTACGAGTTTTATTCAATATTTGGAGGATTGTTATGATGACGATGAATTTATGGATGAAGAAATTTTAGAGGCTCTTCATAACAATGCATTTCAACACCAAGAAGAAAGTATAACGCAGCATGAAGAGTAGCAGGGGTTTACTTGTGAAAACCATGTTTCATCCTTTGATATGAATGAAGAGATGCAGCAAACTTGTCAGTCTTTGGATCATTATCAAAATGAACATGATTACCAACACCAAGAAGAAATGTTGGAAGAAATTTTTTATGACCTTTAGGCAGAGGAAAAGATTGTTCAATTTTGTAATTTCTTGCAGTAGCTTACACCAAAGAATGATGATAATAATGAGGAAAATTCCATTGTTTGTTGGGATGATTCAGAAAAGCAGTTGGATAGCTTGTCAAATAAATGTTGTGTAATTGAGGATCAGTTGTTTGAAGATAAAGAGTGTTATGATGATCATCAAAATAATCATGTCTTCTTTGACCCTATAAGTGAATACATGGCAAAGCTTTGCACACCAGTATTTCATTTTCATTTGCATTATGAAGATCAGATACATTATAAGTTGATTTGGTCATCTCACTATCATGGTTATTTTGACGTTGAATGTAGTCAAGAGCCTCCAATATCAGAAAGGACAATTGATTGGCTTTATTGGAAATATCATGTTGCTTGAGCTACAAGTGGAGCTTGCAGCTAGTAGGTAGGTAGGTAAATGAAAATAAGCTCAAGGTTGACTGAGCATTTTTGTTTTAGTAGATATAGACTTCTCTCTCCTACAGTGATCATCAAGTTCAAGCCCAAGGTGAAGGCCCAAGAAACTTGAAGGGGATGTTTGTCAAGAAGATTTCCATTTGTCACAAATGGATAAGGCACTGGATCTGCATGATCTTAGTGTACCACAAGGGCACACTATCCCAAGTGGAGCCACTGTTATCACTGACAAATTTCGATGCTAAGTGTCTGCAAATAAGCATATAAACCCTTTTAGCAGTTTCGCAGCGCATACAAACATATAATTCATATTTTGCACTGGCTGCGCTATGAAATTGGGGATTTGTTTGAATACATAGCAAATCTCACCCAGCTGTCAAGTCCGCTGTGTTTTAGATCGTTAGGTGTCGTGGTACTGGCGTGTGTTGCAGTTATTGCTGAGAAGGAAACAAAAGGTAGACATGTTTCAACATATTAAATGGAATGGATTGTCAAGCTCAAAAGATAAGCATATTTGCCAATATGGAATTGACAAGGTTGATAATGTCTTAATATCAGTATCCAAAAAACCAAACACGGTGCCCATATAAAAATCAGTGTTGTTCCAAGTTCATCATTAACACCACTAATCCTGTGGCTTTTGAAAAAGGTGCCAATTATAAGAAGGAAAGCACACAGGTGTATAATAGAAGAAGGGTTTCCAGTTTGAGAGTGAACGGTTTCATGCCAAGGATGACTGTCAGATGAAAGCCTATAGTCATTGCATTCAGATGGATTGGAAAATGCCCCTTGCAGAATATATTGGTTTGTTTTGAATTTGTCTAACTCTTCAAGAAGCTGGACTGGTATATCTACGAATGATGTTCTCTATGCAGAGGTTGTCTTTGATATGCGTCCTTTAAAGCCAAGTCTTCTTCCATTGGTGCCATTGTTTTGTCAATCACTTTTGGAGATGGGTACGAAAGACATGGATTTTGTGCAGTTGAACCAGTTGATAAGAAGAAAGATAGGAGGGATTTTAGTTTATCCATCTACTTTTTCAGTTAGAGGAAAAGTAGAGCCATCAAGCCACATCATTGTTCGTGGAAAGGCCATGGCAGGGCAGATAATGCAGTGTATGGAAATCCCTCTGATGAAACAACTAATAAATGTGCACAGTCAGTAGAAAGTTTGGGAGATCTCCATACTGGAACACTGGCTACAACTGCTGTAGGTGATGTTTTCTACAGGCATATTTCTCTACTTTAAGTAGTCAACTTCCAGGAGGTATTTAGAGCAGCTGAAATAATATTTTAGAAAAATGAAAGAGGTTTTTATTCCTAACATACTAAACTAGAAAAACCTCTTTCAGTTTCTTCAAATTGATTATGATCTGGGAGAAACGGGTGACTGAATGTCGCGCTACGAAACTGCTGTAGATGCAGTTTTTAATTTCCTGTTTTACACATCTTTTTCAAGGATCGATTCTGGGCATCTGGAGTAGTTTTTCAAAAAACAAAAAGAGGTTTTTGTAAATCACGGATGGGTTCACAAAAACCTCCTTCAGGTTTTCCAAATACGTTTTCTGTGATAAATTATGAACTCTATCCCAAGACATATTTGCAGCCAGAACAACAGTTTTGTAGCAGTTGTACAAGTGGAAATAATTCATATCAAATATGCAGCATGAGTTACTCTCCTTTAACTCCAAAAAACAAAAGAAAAACTTTTTGGTAGAAGATCAAATACACCTACAAAATGAACGAAAATCCATAGAGAATATTAAAGACTGTGTTTTAAAAAAAAAAAACAACAGTTTCGTAGCGCGCTACGAAACTGCTGTAGGTGTTGTTTTATGATGAAGACAAACAGTTTGATGGTAGGATCAGAAAATTATCAAAGGAAACGCCTAAGGAACATCAAGGAGACCACATAAGGCTAGCATAGCCATTCAGATAATGACAAGTGTGCATTTTCCATAAAGGTGAAATATTTTGTCTTTAGTTATAGCTTTAATAAAGGTACTTTATTACTTTTGTACTTAGGGTATTTAAAAGGTACTTTATTACTTTGGTTGGAGATGCATACGAGGATTTGGGTTGGACACCTGTTCAGTTCACAAAGCATCCAGATTATTAGCCATATGGTGTTATCATGGTCATCAAAGATATTAAACAACTTCAAGCACGTTCTTTTGAAAACAAACATGGATAAAAGGCAGGAACCGTGAAAACAGAGTATATATCTTCACCAAATGTTGAGTCAGCAGCACAGTTGGAATCCAAGGCAACCAGTTCAGTGAATGTTTCTTCAGATACATTTCATCCACTATAGGAAAAGCACAGGTGTCAAAGACCAGGAGAAAATCATGCATACGAGGAGATGGAAGTAGAGTTCGAATAGGAATAGGACTCTATGTATTTAAAGCACAATACCTCTGTATTTAATAAGTTAGTTAAATATAGATAAGGTAGTTAAGGATAGGTTTTCGAGATCCCCTCATGCTGGAGGAGGAGTCTCAAGTAGCTTAAGTTTTGTTTTCCTATATATAGGAAAAACTCTGATGTAAAAGAGGTTGGAGATTTTTATCAAAAAGACAGAGTTTTCATATTGGTTTATGTAAAGTTTTTTCACAGTAATAGAAAGCATATTGTGTCTTCCCAAGATTCATCTTGTGTCTCAAATGTTCAGAATGTATGTGGTTTGGTTTTATTCATCTTGTTTTACAGTTCACTGAACATGCAATCACTCTGAATTCATCATTGATTCTCAGACTTCCTGTGTATGTTTTGTTGAGTTGAAGTCCTTCTTGGTAGATGTTTTGAACAGTGAGACATTATATGCCTTGGTTTCTATGATTCAGTAGCTGCTTTTTTACTGTAGGAATGTATGACTCCATGAACCCAATGGGAGAAGCCTTGATTTTGTTGTTCCAACCAGCTTAAAATTTATTCACTGTTTTAAAGAGTTAGCCATCTTTTGCCCTTAAATGCATATCAAAATCTGTGAGAGAGCCCTCTCTGACTAAGGAGGCTAAAACTTAGTCTAAAGCGTGGTTTGAAACAGTTGCATAAGACCTCACTAAGTAGCAGCCTTTAGTGCATGATTTTATGACAACAACCTGCTTGAAAGTAGGGGTCCCACTGGACCCCTCTGCTCCCATCCAGTCCGACAGCAGTTGCCCCTTTTAAAACAGTGCTGCCAGTCAAGATTTGTGGTGATCCAGGCCTGTTACAGATGCTGCTAAGGAGGAACCCTAGCGGTGCAGACCGCTCTCTTCTAAGGCACTCTTATTTATATGAGTTAGAAGTTTGATCTGAAACCCTGTCATATATCTCCTTCTCCTTATTTTCTTTTTGTCTTTAAATTTTAGTTTTAATCCAAATGTACAATAGAGCATCAACACTATTTGGATATTTTTTTATCATTGTAAATTATAACGAACATCATAGGCTAACATGGGACTCTTTGGCCTTATTAAGTCAACTTCATGACTTCACCAAACATGTAGATATTTTGTTGTCCAAATTTAACTACCAAGAATTTTATATTTGTTAAGTTCATGAATGCACAATATGATGTGGTTTGAAAATTACTTTTATATATTTTTGAAACTAAGCCTACTATTAGGTATTTTATGTTTTTAGTTCGGTTTATTACTAGTTAGAATAATTTTGAAACAAAATTTAAAATTAAATTTGGTGATAAATGAATTATCTTAACAATCTAAGTATTAGAGTTATCTAAAATGAAAATGGAAAAAACAAGTAGTGTTTGAATCAATATAAATTGTATAAGTACAATTCAAAATCACAATTTTATCACTTTTCATTGTCATATTCATGAAACTACTTGGATGAAACATTTGAGATTCAAAAGGTGAAAAATGAGATACTGAACATAAAAGTAAATATTGGTTTTGAATATAATAATAATTCATTTATAATGAACTTAGAGAGGATAATATGGGGGTGCTCAGGAAAGTACTTGTTACTACAAAATCTAGCGAGCCTAGTGCAAAGACTCATTAGGCAACTTATCTCTTATAATAATAAATAGATTAGACACCATTGTCGCCTCAATGATGTCTCTCTTGCTATTTTGTGATTGGATGTTATTCTCACAGGGGAGGTTTACTTGGTAAAGCTTAAAGGTTAGATGACTAGGGCTTCAAGCTAAATGGCTCTCAAACGATCTTGTAAATAAATCATCTAGAAAATTCTTCAATAAAAGAGGGCTCAAGGGTGATTGGAATCTAATGGATATGGGAGAAGTTAATGAAAAACCCTTGGATAATAAGATGAGAGTTACAAATGTTCAAGCACAATTTCCACCAAACCCATAAACTAGTGTTTTTACAGTAGATCATGACAAGTTGTGTCTCCTTCCACAATGCCACTAAGAACTCAGAGCATAAAACTTCAATGTAAAATGATATAGGGATGCCCTTGTATATATTTTTCTACATGTGTGAGGGGTTTCATGCATTATATGCGCTTTTGCGAGAAATCCTATGAGGTCTCTTAAGGTGGTGCAACAAGTGATGCAGTGTCGCATTTTCATGGGCCAAAATGAAATAACGGGTTTAATTTATGGGAGGAAATTGTTATCACAATTCTGAGATGTAGAATTACAATTTTCTTTGTTGAAGCAATAATATGCAAAAAAATCTTTTACTAAAATTTAACAAAGAGAATTGAACATAGAGGACTTATTGGGCGTTATCTGTTGGAGAAGAAAAGAAGGGGGACTATAAATTTTTGAAAGTGTTGAAATTTTGTGGTTGTTGTAGCAGCTACATCAACGGCTTAAAAGTATATTTAATTGTTGTCATCCCCTTTTCACCTTCAAAATCTGCAAGAAAAACAAAAACAAATAATCTTACACTTTACACCCAATAAAGAGCTCTCACACCACTTGTAGTGAACATTTATAGTAAAGATCAAAATATGAAAGATCAATCATTAATCTTAAGAATGCAACCTTTGTCTTCATAAATACCAAAACATGTATACCTTAAATGCAATGTACCTAGTGAATATAATTTTGAATAACTAAGGAGGTACCCAATGGAATAATTAATACAATGTCACCATAACCATGGGAGATATTCATTTAGTAGTTTATGGGTGATAAATAAACTCATTTAAAAAGAAATAATATAATGATAAGGGGTAGTTGTCCTAGATCCCTAAGAATACATGTGGGAAATTGAAAATACACATTGTATTGAGATATGTTGAATGTTGGATATTGTTTGGTAGTAAACATGAGTTCTGAAGTGATTCATTTCATAAAAAGTATTTGACAGTGTTACATTAACCTACCTTTGTATTCTTGTGTTCATTATTTTGTGAATGTTTTGGTATTTTTTAAGCCAAGGGTTTAAGCCTCAAGCTTAAGGGTTGGTATATTATTTATTTTCTCTTTTATGTACAATACAAGAAAAAATAAATGAAAAACCAACTCTTAAGCTTGAGAATTAAACTGTTGTCTTCAAAAACAATAAAACATTCACAACATAAGAAACAAAAACCTTAAATTATTGTAGCACCATCGAGTATTTATTATGGAATAAATCACTCCAAAAATCATGCTTTTTATAAAATAATACATCCAACACAATTAATACAATAATACTCATGTATTTATACTTCTTCATAAGTATTGCTAGATTGTATGACAACTACCCATCATTATTATATTATTTTCTCTTAACTAATTAGTGGACCTATTTACTACCATTAACTACGAAATGGACATATTCCATGATTGTGACCATAATTCATTCATCATCCTTTTAAATACTATTACCCACCAAAAGTGGGTAACCCCTAGGAGAAATGTTTCATGCCCATTGGTTAGCCAAGCTAGCTAGCATCCTTATGATGATTCAAAAATAGATTTCCTTTAGATCTTTCCACCTATGCTTTCATTTAATGTTTTGGGGCAAACTAATATGAATCATACGCCAAGATGGATGGTTGACCGCTCTTGATTGTACCCTTGTTCTGATGTTTCACTTAGGAGATTATCCTTTGTCTCTAGTCTAGTGTGTCCTCCCATAAGGTCCTTTTCTTCCACTGTTAGGACAAACACTAATAGGAGGCACTAATTAATATAGTGTGCCCAAGGTAATCCATACTTGTTAGATTTCATGTTTCCCTTATATTCACTTCCATTATTTGGGTTGACGGTTGGTCATTGAGATTGGCACCTTATATCCTCATATCTAGGCGAGGGCCTAGAAATTTTCCCTGCGAGGTTGACGCAATTGAAAGAAGCACGGGGGAAAAAGCCTAGAATAAGTTATATCCTCCTCACTAGCCATCACCCAATTCCTAATAATTTCATGTTCTATCTAAGTGAACTTTTGAATGTCCCAACCCTAATGAATAATAAACTGTTGCATCTATCAGGGGTGTTGGAAAAACACCAAGGAAGCTAGGTCACCTAAGTAATGGATGAAGAAAGGAAAATCACTGAAGTTAACTTGGTGCACAAGAGGCATGGAAAAATCAATCCAAGGAATAAGTAACTTATAGCTCCATGATTTATCCTCTTCTCATTATTATATTCAAATAGTTGGACCTCCTTTAGCTAGTATCATTTCTATGGCCATCTTCCTTGAAGCCTTTCCCATTCTATGACCATATTATCACATGCATATATGGATTGATGAGACAACCTATGAAATGTCCTTCCCCTTAGGGGTTGGAAACACCTAATAGGGATAATTCCATAATCATCCCAACATAAGTGTGGTAACTTGCCTACAAATCATGAGCTAGAAAGACATTTGAAAGCAAGGTTTGTGTGAAGTATTTTTGCACCTAACATTGAGTATGGTCCATTATGATACTTTAATTGTTTTTGTCCCTAATGTTTTTGATATCACTTGATTTTGAGAGTATGTTTCAAGTGGTTCATCATATGTACAGTAGGCATCCCTTAAGACATGGCTTGACACCTTTCTATCATAATTAAGAGGACATCTAGCCTCATTTTAAGAGAATATAACATTGCAACCCAAATGTTTCCCTCTTGATATGAGCATTGGATTTGAGGAGCCTCCACATGGTAAAATTGCCTTTATTATACCTCTATATATGAAACATTAATCCAAGAATCCAAGGCATTAGCTTGATTGATGGTGTCTCCAAATGGACCTAGGATCCCCCCACATTGGCCTTGCACTTATTAGATGGATGTTGCCATGTTCTAAGGTCCAGATTATGATGGAGACCACTTGGGATGGCTTAGGAGGGATATCACACCTTCTATTGATGTCTACGCTTAGTCCTAGGGCTTCCACATCACCGATCCATGCCCTAGGAAGGTGACATGAACCTTCTTGATGACGACATTTTGGTGGAGGAGATGCTACTTCGAGATGTATCCATGCACTTTGATGATGTCCCTTGGAGTGAGGAGAACTCTTGGACCCACTTGATCACTTACTTGATGGAGACACCCATTTTTGGAGAGCCTCTCCTCACACACATGTGGGGGATTACACACTTATGGTTTTTTATTATTTTGTAAATTTATCTTAAGGTTTGATTGTGGCCTTTAATCCTAGTTAAATACTCCAAGCAAACTTTTTGGGATTTTTGTTGTAAATTAGTGAACAATGACCTGACTACCCTCATATAAATAGAGGGAATCCACTCTCTCTTATTCATTATCACACACAATGTCTCTTTTCTCTTGACTAATTACATACTAACAATCTTGTCTTTTTCTCTTAATCACTATGGATGAATGACGGAGTGAATTTCCTTGGGCACAATATTTTGCATGAAGAGACTATCTTTGGATTGATGAAGTGAATCTTAATTAATTAGTGTAAGTTTATTATCATTTTTTTTTCTTTTTTCATGTTATTTCCTAAAATCCAGGTTTATATTGTGCCATATTAAAAAGTGTAGAATCATCCATGAAACCTTGTCTCGACATTTTATGCGAAAACTACCATTCAAGAATCCAAAGGAACTTGTTGCATGCATCCTTTGGCCTTTCATCTCCTCTTACAATAAGTCGCTAGAATTTCTAAGAGTAGATCTTAGTCTTCCACCCTCTTCATCCAAGTCCTTCAATCATTGACCTCGCCCTCTTTGACTCAATAACCTAATTGAATAGAAGCACTAATCTAGTTGTGAGATCACCTTGTAAAAAATTTCTTTTCTTATTTTTTGGTAACCAAGCAGGGTTAGAGTTTGGTCTAAATATGCATTTTATAACAATTTAACATCTATATGTTAGTGTTTTATTGGTAGGAACTATGTTTAATAAAATTATAAATGCAAAATCTAACATTAATTGCATGTTTTACACATAAAAATAGGGTTGAAGTCTAGATATTTATTATCATTACATGCATTTTCAGCCATTAAAAACTTAAAGTTGACCTGTCCCTTACTTACCTCTTTGATAACTTTTAATCCTCTATTGATTTTATCATTTATAGATTATTTCTTTCTTGTTATATGTTATTACACATTGCAAATTTGCATATCATAAAAACAATAGTTTATGGGTTTGGTGGAAAGCGTGCTTGAACATGTGTAACTCTCATCCTATTATCCAAGCCTTTTCCATTACCTTCTCCCATAACCATTAGACTCCAATCACCCTTGAGCCCTCTTTTATTGAACAATTTTCTAGATGATTTATCTACACGATCCTTCGAGAGCCATTTAGCTTGAAGCCCTAGTCATATAACCTCTAATATTTGCTAAGGAAACCTCCCCTGTGATAAGAACATACAATCACAAAATAGCAAGAGAGACATCATTGAGGTGACAATGGTGGCTAATCTATTTATTGTTATAAGAGATAAGTTGTCTAATGAGTCTTTGCACTAGGCTCGCTAGATTTTGTAGTAAAAAGTACTTTCCTAAGCACCCCCATATTATCCTCTCTAAGTTAATTATAAATGAATTATTATTATCTTCAAGACCAATATTTACTTTTATGTTCACAATCTCGTTTTTCACCTTTTGAATCTCAAATGTTTCATCCAAGGTAGTTTCATGAATATGACAATGAAAAGTGATAGAATTGTGAGGTTGAATTTTACTTATGCAATTTATATTGATTCAAGCCCTACTTGTTTTCCATTTTCATTTTAGATGACTCTAATACTTAGATTGTTAAGATAATTCATTTATCACCAAATTTAATTTTAAATGTTGTTTCAAAATTATTCTAACTAGTAATAAACCGAATTAAAAACTTAAAATACCTAGTAGTAGGCTTAATTTGAGTAATATATAAAAATAATTTGCAACCCACATCATATTGTGCATTCATGAACTTAAAAAATATAAAATTCTTGGTAGTTAAATTTGGACAACAAAACATCTACATGTTTGGTGAAGTCATAAAGTTGACTTAATAAGGCCAAATAGTCTCATGTTAGCCTATGAGGTTGGTTATAATTTACAATGACAAAAAAATAGCCAAACATCATTGATGCTCTATTGTACGTTTGAATTTAAAACTAAAATTTAAAGACATAAAAAGAAAATAAGGAGAAGGAGATATATGATGGGGTTTCAAGGATTTCTTCAAAAACATATGCAACAAAATCAATTAAGGTCTTTAATGTAGACTTATTCAATCAAATTTGCATCCATATAGGCCCTGCTATATCAAATAAACTCATGTGCAATCAATAATTCACCAATTTGACATGTATAAGCTAAAGTAAAGTAGAGAAAATCTTAGCCATCTGAAGTTGTGATAATGTACTATATCTTCAAATCTATAATTAAATTACTTTGTAAGTTCAAACAGTGAAAATTATTGACTTCTAAAATCAACTTTAGTACATTAAAGGTTAGGTTCTAAAAAGTGCTCAATTGATTTTCCTTACGTGTAAGAGCTCTATCATAGTTTAGCATTTAACATAATTGATGATTATTAGATGAACAATGGACATAGGTGTAAAAGAGGGTATTGTAAGCCATCTACTTCTCTAACTAAATGCTACACCTATAGACTCTGAATCAGAAATATTGCAACAGATGATTATTAAGGGAATGATCGACAAACATGTAAAAGATGACCATTTGAGAGTGCATTATAAATAATATTTTTGGCTAAAGGCCAACTAAAATCTACATAAAAAACTCTAAAAGAGAAAATATATAAAAGATGATCATTTAATGATATGCAATGTTCATATGTACTGTGAGAGTTTGCAATGTTTTTTAGGTTTATCACTATCAGAATTCACTATGGTTCATTTTTTTAGGTTTAACACCTTTAGAATTCAATATGGTTCAAAATAAAAATCCAGTAAAACACATAAGGAAAGTGGATTAAAATAAGGGATATGTAAGTAGCAAGATTTATAATTATTATGGATATCAAATAGAGAAGATCCATAAAGCATAACACCCAAAACTGCTTAAAATAAATGATCAAACATATTTTCCAGTAAGCTAAAACCATCCCAAAAAAGTTATAAAGCCATAAATTTTGTAAAAATATCGCATAAATCAAGGACACAATGCATAAAATTATACAACATTTTTTTTCAATAAAACAACTAATCATTCCAAAACCTTCCATTGCTAGGTTTAGAATCATGAAAAAATAAAAGCAGTGGAGAGATCATATGCACTAAGGATAGCATTTGTGATACATAGGCTATGATTATAGGAAAAAATAGTATCTCTTCCAAATATGCTGCTATCCAATATTTTCCAAATAGTAGTGATTTTGCCTCCAATAGAAATCCATCTAATGGTGATCAAACCATTTAAAAAGATACTCTCTTTATAACTCTATAGAAGATAGAAACTAAAAATGAAACCTAACGTGATATCCTAAAGCTCTATATCAAAGAGAAGGAAAAATGACAACTTAGAAGTTCCAAAATGTGCCCAAATGGATAGATACTCTAAGTACTTCAACCTTATTTACTTTCCTGGGAAATAAAACAATTTGAAATATTACAAAAACAAAATAAGACAGAAATCAGAATAAAAATATGCATTTAAAAGAAAAATAAATGAAACAGAAGAACCGAAAGAAAATATGTAAGAGAATCTTAAAACACAATCTGTAAACGTGTATTTTTTTCTATTGAAAGCCACCTTAGGGAGTGAATTCCCTTTATACTAATCCAAGAAGCTCCTTATACTTCAAAGGATTGAAGTTTGGGAGCAGTTATGTTGACAAAGAAATCACATATATCATAAAAATCCAATCTACACTGCTCTAGAAGTTGCAAATCAATGATCACAACTTTGACACCATCACAGCCTAGTAAAGCCAAACACTTTAGCATCGAGCATGCATGAATGATGCTGGATAAAGAAAAATCACTTGTACGAATACCAACAACTTCCAATGTATGAAGGCTCATGAAAGGGCTTCAATTTGGTGCTTGTGATAGATGAAAACCTCGTAACTTGAGGCTTTCAAGATGAGGCAAGGAACAAATGTAATCAAGGTTAGTGGGAAAATTAGGTGTAAGACCTTTTACTACAAGATTATCTAGTCAAAGTTGCAAGTGCTTCAATGAATTGCATGTGTGTGACAACCAAAGTTGCAAGTTATTCCTAGAAAAATGGAAATAAAAAATTATCCCTTCCAATGCATATGTTGAAAATACCATGCAGCTTACAACAACATCTGACTCAACCTATCCCTCATCACAAACACTTCTTGAAAAATAAAGGCTGTGAATGTTTCTCATTGCTTGTCTCCAATTTTACTAACACGACAACACATGGCCACATCTCTGGCATTCTTGAAAAATGAGAGCATGTGGGTCGTCTCTCCTGTTACATTTTTCTTTTGCAGGTACCTACGATGATTTTAAAATCATTTGTTCTGTGCCTTCCTAGTGGTTGGGCATGTCTAGATATAGAGACTCAGAATTCAAGCGATTAAATTTGGAAGTTAATGATGTGATCAATTCTGTTGGATACTTACAGTTCAAGCTCTGCACAGGCAGGTTGACGAGTTTTCGAGAAGCAGGGAGGTAGGGAGGTCGAGGAGCTCTTGCATGGTGGGAGGTCGAGGAGTTTTTGTGCGGCCTGATTTTGTGTCTGGTTTGGAATTCAAGTCTCCCACCCGCCACCTTCATTGCATTAACGAGTGGAGCAGGGTCGCATGGCTGGACGGATGATGTGACTGATTTGATCTGAAATATTTTGATTCTGGCATATTTTGACAGTCAAATTAGAAATGGAGCGTGTCAGAGGGGTTGGAGGAATGTTGGCTAGAGCTAGAAGATTTTTCGGCGGGAATGAAATCCAACAATTCCTTCGCCTGGCTAGACTACTCCATATTTAACAAGCCATTGGCCGGTTAATTTGGTTGAGTTGTATATGTCTGATCATTGTGGGCATATACAACCTGGCCTCATTAATGGTTCTATAAACTGTAAATAAGCGTGACAATAGTGAAAGATACATGTGCATACTCTTCTGGTCTTGAGTGAGAAGTTATGAGATCGAAGTTGTAAGAGAGCGATAAGTTGTAAAGATTGTATTTAGTTTACAATTTCTTGAAATAAATTTAAAAATTGTTTGAAATACACTGAAAAGCAATCAAAAATTTAATGTTTAAATTATGAATAATGTCATATTTTATTTGTTTTATCAATTCAAAATGTATTGTTTTATCAATTTAAAATGTATTATTGTTATTTGATTATTTTTGTAATGCAATTATGTTGATAGACATGTTTCTTTTGGAATAGAGTTTTATGATTATAATTTAAATATTAACAATTATTAAGTGTATGATAAGGATTTAAATTCTATGAAAATTCAACGTAGTCTAATTTATAGATGAAATAGACTTTTTCAACGGAATTCCACAAAATGATTTTAAGAAAGAATGTGGTTTTTTTGACACCCTTAAAAGCCACACAGGGTACTCAAATTTAATATATTAAACAATTTAAACTAAAGTTTTTAAAATTCTACGTTGATCTTGTAAAGAAGGACATTTCATCTATAATTTAGACTACACCTTCTAAAATAATCACAAATCAAATATTGAGATTAATCACAAAACTAGTTATGCTCTTTCTACTCTTTTATTAAACTAATTAATTAGAAAAATGTTTTAGTGTCATAGCGGCATGATTTATTGGCTTTTTCGGCAATGTGGTATTAGCAAGTCATGGTATTGGCCCATGGTATTCTCACAATGTCTATTTACAAGTTAAGAATCTCCATGGTAAAGTGGGGAAAATATCCATGGTTAAGAATCTTGTTACCTAATTTTGTAAATGTATATAAGTTTAACTTGTATATTAATCCATTTTATAATTAATAATCATAAAGTTATAATTTAGTAAGATGTATCATGAACTAAGTGTTTTGATGATGGATGTCATTAAATTAAGTACGATGTGATAAATTCAATCAAAATAAACTACTACTTCAATTAAAACTATGACAATATAAAAATTTTAATGAAATAGTGGTACCAATTATGTGTATGTGTGAGAAAGTGATGCAAGAGGAACCATCCCCTACAATGTCAAGGCTTTATAATGGACGATTTCTATTGTATCTCATGAATCACATGACTATATGAAACCCCAAAACATTCTTGACCTATATCATTTAATGATGTTAATTAATAATGCACAATAAAAATTGATAGAATCATTTGTTATAAATAAGCAATGATATCATCATATAAACATGATAGATTAAATGTGGAGACTCGAAGGTAAAATATAACATTAATGCACTTAGCTTGATCCAGGTGGATATTGGTGGCCACCTACCTATTCCACTTGGACCCCCAACACTGTCTCTTTTAGTTTTTTGGTTTCCTTAATTGTAGCACAATTTACTATTTTTAGCAGTTCTTCAGGCCCTAAACTTCTAGAGCTATTTTGAGGCCCTAAACGGAATTTTTAGGGAAAACAGAGAGACAAAAAATGTCCCATACCAATTTGGCATTTTGTTTTCAGCCTTCTCTTTGATATCTTTGAAACGAGGTATTATGATAGCCAAATGGAGATTGTATGCCAAAGCTACCACCCCGGGAAGTTGATGTACCAATTTACCCAAACGGGGCCCATAGTTCTGGCGCTTCATCTCGTAGGGTTAGGTTTTTGGATGTTTCGGGTTTTCCGTTGTTTCTCAATAATAAATAGGCCTTTAAGCCTCATTATAACATCGTTCAAAGGCATGTAGACACCACATCTCTCCTCAGAGATAAGCTACCATCGCCCGAGCTATCTTATTTCCATTTTGTTTGTAAGCATAGTTCAATGTTTCCATTAATGAAATGAAGTGTTTTTCTGCCGCATCTCTGTATTTATGATTATATGTGTAGGTTTTTGCGTTCCTGTTTAAGTTCAGATCAGTGGTATCAGAGTGGTATGCTCTTTCTTTTTTTTTCTTTGCATGTCCCCAATGAGGTCAGGGTATAAGGAATTAGGGCTCGTTCTGGTTGAACCATTGCAGGATCAGCCTTGAAAAACCTGACGACCTCCCATGGAGGTAGAAAAGAAAGACGAGGGGGCAGGAGATCCTTTCAAAATGTTGCTCGTAGAAGCTCTTGAGCAACAGAGGGATGCGATGATGGATAACTTTGCCTAGATCCTTTGACGATTACCCATAGATGATGCATCTTCATCCAGTAGCCACTCTGGAGTTTCCATTCCTTTTAAGGTACAAGTTAACTTCTATATTCCCGTATTCGAAGGCCTGATAGATGCAAATGTCATAGATAAATGGTTAAATCTATTGGAAGGATATTTTTCTCTTCATGAGTTTTCTAGTCGGGAAACAAATACGTTAGCACTTCTCAAAGTCGCCCCGCACGTCAAGGACTGGTGGGAAACCTACTGTGAAAAAAAGGATGAGAGTGAACCCTCGCTATTTTCAGATGTACCCACTTGGAAATCTTTCTGAGACTCCATCAAGGAACAATATTACCCTACCAGGAGTGTTAGTGTCAGTGTCTTCACACTGCCATCAATGATCAAAATTTACTCTTTTGCATTTCAAACTAGGAGTCCCATTCAGATGAGTTGCATTCCATTAGGTCAGGGATCTATTGATGGTGGGGTTCATTTTATTTTTTCCCTCATGATATATCTCTGATGACCTCCTTTCATATTTTTTAGTCAAGGATTCATGCTTTTTTTTCAGTTCATTTCATCAATTAGGTCTTAGGTCCAGGGTTTCAGTTTCGTTAGGTATTAGGGTTTTACCATGGTCAAATTTCAGTGTCTATTGTTAATAATGGTTAGCAGACACATGAGGATGTTAATAATGATCAAAAGATTCTAATTTCTTAATTTGTAAGCTTAATAAGGTTCTCACCTCAAAACTAGTTTTAAGGTGAAAACATAGCATTTATATTTTATTGTTAAAATTTCATGTAATTTCATTTATCTGATATGTAATAAAAGGTTTCGTGATGCTCCTGGTCACTTGGTGATATTGCCAAGTACTTGTCACTACAAAAGTCAAAGAAATTTGAGCATCAGTTCACCTATCCAAAGCAAAGAGATCAAGCATAAAAAAAAACAGAGTATTTGAAAAAGCAAATAGACATTACAAAGTGGGTTTTGTACATAAAAAATCAAAAAGTTGAAAAGCTATATAAATATCATCCCTATATTGATCATTTCATTGTTTGAGTTGAAGTTCAAGAGCTAAAAGGTGATTTTAAAGTTTCATTGAGCGAAAGAAGTGCAGTTGATGCATTTTTGGACAAGTTCTGACCGGTGCTGCGCACCAGAGGCCGGCGCTGTGCACCAGAGGCCGGTGCTACACACCTGGAAATCATTCTCAGTGTAAAAATACACAGGCGTTGTGCACCTTGCAGTGTTTTCCAGTGTAAATTTACACTGACGCTGTGCATCTGGGAGGTGTTGCACACCTATGTGAGGCGTTGCGCACCTGCCCAGTCAAGCCCAAAACTTTCCCAAGTTGCCAATTCACCTCGAAAACTTCAGTTTCTCTCTTTAACAAGTAAGTACATTACTCCTATCTTATGTGTTAGGGTTTGTTTTACTAAGATTGGTTTTTTTTATTCCTAAAACTAAAACCCTAGCCTCTATGGCGAAACCCTAGTTTTCCTTATTTCACTAGTGGTTGTATACCCTATCTACCCTCATTATTCACAAAAATCCATTCCCATTTACATATTTCCCAAATCCCATTCCCCTCATACATGTTCCACATTCTCACTTACACTTTCCCCAAACCCTAAACCCTATTCATATCACTAAACCTTAATCACTCTCATAAAATCCCATTCACACTCCCTAAACCCTATTTTCACATCATACTTTCGCCTACTCATCTCTGAAAATCTCTTCATACTCATCTTCATTTCATTCATCCACCCTATCCCATCATTGTCCATCAATGTTCACAGCCACAAAAAAGCAAAGGCAAAGAGAAAATGCACAAGGATGATATAGCATTGTCACATATCTAGAGCAAGAGAAAAAATAGTTGGAGGATAAGCAGGGCCTAATGGAACTTGAAATGTTGAAACTGAAAAGGCAAAGTGACAAAAAGCGTCTTGTCACTTTGACTCTCATTGAGCAAGAGATTGAACATGACCGGGAAAAATGGCTTGAGAGAGTCAACATACACCTTTAGGGGCTGATTGAGAAGGCAATAGAGACAAGAAGATGATGCGCCACATGGCCTACCACTACATGACCCGCAACAAAATCTGCATCATAAAGATGAGGAAGCTTAAGGCTAGGTTGAGGAAGGCCTTAAAGAGAAAAAAGGAGAAAGATAAGTTGAAAATCTTGGCTAAAGCCTCATTATCCCATCAAAGCAACTAATGGGGGTGTCCCATGCCAAATCTGGGCAAGTTTTGATTTTTTTTGTCTTTTTGAAATTTTGAAATTTTGAAAATAGGAAATTGGCCTAGATGTGCAGCGCCACTGGCACTGCGCTTTTCCTTGGAGCACTTGTTGGTGGAAAGGCTTAAATATTTGGATTCATCATGATGACAACATAAAACCTAGAAATTTCAGCAATTTTGGAGCAAAACTAGGTCACCAAAAGGTAAAAAAACTACCAAAAAATGACATCTCTGCCTCTTTTTGGACACACAGAAGCAGCCTTGGGATAGTTCACTTTTGAGGGGGAAAATGACCTCCAAATGCAAAAATTCAAGTTGTTCTAGAAACTAGACAGGAAGGCCTTTTGCAATGAGCTATCTTGTGATTAATTTGGCTAAGGAAAAGGCCTCCAAAATTGGTTGTGAAGCAGAAGTACGCACTTGGCCAGTGGCGCTGCGCATAGAGCCAGTTTGCCAAAAAAGCCAGTTTTCGCCTACTTTCACTGCAACTTGACTTTTTCTCTCTTCATGGATGAATTTATGATTGTAATTAATGCTATGGTATGTAAATTTAATTTTTAAATTATCTTATAGGGTAGGTTCATCAGTTTGAGGTGGTTTGGGGGTTAGAATCAGTTTCCATGCTTATAGAGGCAAGCTGTTTCACTGCTTATATTCCTGTTCCTTGTTTGGAAATGGTTGTAACAGTTCCTTATCTCTTGGATTCGACCACTGATGGCTAGCACATGTGGTTTTATTTCTACATTATGTATATTTTCTTTCATTAGCAAAGGTTGGACTCTCTTGGATGCTTTGAGCTACATTGTACACCTTTATCAGTAGCTTGGCAAGGAAATAAACCAGGTTTCGCAACTATTTTTATGGGATACTTGTGGTAAAGTGCTTTTTCATTGTTTATTCTTCTGTTATTAGTTTTTCTCATATGTTATGTGTACCACAATCTAATTCATTTCTTCTAGCTTAATGATATCAAGATAGATAGGTAGAATTCATTGTTTAACAGTGCTCTGCCTTGGGAAACCATTCAGTTTTTGATGGTTTCTACTGTTTGAGAAGGACACATGATCTTTGCATGCCATCCTTAGCTCCTTACCAGTATTAGACCTACCTTCTCACTCAAATTCAAGTGCCAAAGCACCTACCTACCTTGCCCCATAGAACACCCTGCATCCTGACTTGATTTCCCGAACCCAAAATTGCCTGCTCCATTTGATCCGACAAAAACCCAAACAAAATAAATCAAAAACCCTAGAGCTACTATACCTAGCCTAAAATCCATATCTAATTCAGTCATCTTAACTGAGATTCACAAGGAGAGAGCCCTCTCCCGACTTGGTAGGGCTAGCTACTAGGATAAGCATGGTTTGTGGTTACCCTAGAATTCCTTCAATTCAGCCTGAGGTCAATCTAGGCTCTAACAGGGAGCTATGAAGATAAATACATAAAGTGGACCATGCTATAGTAGGGAAGGGACCAAGATGTGTCGGAGTTCACAAATACTTTCCATACCCTTTGCACGAAGCTGAGTATCAAGGATACCGAGCGACATTTGGTGCTCAAGTACCATGGCTATCTACACAAATACATCCAGGATGAGATGTAGTTCCTGGAAATTTCCTCACTTGGCACAACATATTGGTACACTGTTAAATTGAGCAAAAGTTTAAATAGAAGAAGCGGGACTTTGGAGCTGCAAATACAAAGAAAGAAAAAGGCGCCCCCAAACCACAAAACAAGGGACCAAGCCAAGGTGGGGCTACCTAAGACAACTTGTTGAAGCCACAAGCAAAGAACAACACCATGAAGATGAAGAAGGACACAGGAAAATGGTGTGAGTCACATAAGATCTCCACTCACAATACAAGTGAGTGTCGGGCCAAGCAGTCATTGTTGGCCGAGCTAAAGGCTTTCGAATCAGACCTAGTTCCGACTCTAAATTAGAACCCTACAAGGGGACTAACAAAGGGAAGCAAATCATTAATGTGGAGCCCAGTGCCACCATGGCCACCACAAAGATCCAGAAAATTGAGCATAAGATCCAGAGGAAGGGGGGCACCTCTTCCACTCACAGATGTGGGTGAAGGCTTCTCCGCTATAGTTCATTGTCGATGGCGGGAGCCGAAAGAACCTCATTTCAGCAAAAGTCGTTAAGCGGCTAGGCCTAAAGACTACATCACACCCATAGCCGTACACCATTGGAGGGCTTCACCAAGGACGAGATCTTCGCGTCAGCCAGTAGTGCCGCCTTCCCTATAGCATCAAGCCCTTCACGAATGAGGTATTGTGTGATGTTGCTCCTCTTGAAGTTTCTAATGTATTGTTAGGACAACCATACTTGTATAGGATACCAGAGGTAGCCTCGCCTACCACCATCTCTTTGATCACTCCAAAGTAATGTAGTAAGATCATTTCCCATACTTGGAAATTTGTTTTCCTTATGATTCAACCCCAAGGCAAGAAGAAGGTTGTGGCCACGGCTTCCAGACAGGGCTCCTCTGCACAACAACAACAGATGGAAAAGGTTGTGGAGGAGTACAGAGACATTTTTACCTCACCCACAGGGGTACCTCTGCAGTGTCATGTCAAGAACTCCATCGATCTTACCCCAGCGCATTGCTTCCCAGTGGACCAATCTATAAACGCTCTGTTCTAGAGAACGATGAGATGAAGAGGCAGATTCAAGAACTACTGCAGAAATGGCACATTAGGCCAAGCTCATCACCTTGTGGGAGCCTGATTGTATTGGTATAGAAGAAGGATGGGACCTGAAGATGCTGCATTAACTATCGGGTGCTGAACAAGATCACTGTCTGGAATAGGTATCCAATCCCTCAGATTGATGACCTTCTGGACTAGCTCAAAGGGGGCCAAATATTTCAGCAAGATTGACTTGAATTTAGGTTATCACTGGGTGCCTATCAAAACCTATGATGTGTGGAAGATTGCCTTCAAATCCAAGGAGGGCCTTTTTGAATGGTTGGTCGTGTCATTCAGATTGACGAATGCCCCTGCAACCTTCATGAGACTGATGGAGGACATCTTATGGCCCTTCACCAATGCATTCGTGGTGGTGTATCTAGATGACATCTTGATCTTTAGCTAGGGTTGGGAAGAACAACTCCACCATATTCGACAGCTCCTGCAAACCCTTCAACAACACAAGTTGTGTGCTAACTTAGAGAAATGCACCTTTAGCCTCACCCAGGTTCAATATCTGGGGTACATAATTGATGAGAAGGGTGTACATGTAGACCCATCCAAGATACAAGGCATTCAAGATTGGCCAGCCCCAACCACTTTAACAGAGCTACACAACTTTTTGGGTCTTGCCAATTTCTACCGCAGGTTCATGTTGGGGTTCTCTCATATCACTTGGCTTTTAAGTTAAGTCACCAAGGATAGAGCGAAAACAAAGTTCTTTTGTTCTGAAATCCAGTAGTGAGCGTTCTTCAAGTTGAAGAATTGTCTCTATTATGCACTAGTGCTCACATTACTAGACCTGTAACAACCATTTGAGATTGAGACAGATGCCTCTGACTATGCTATTGGGGCAGTTCTTACTCAACATGGGCATCCAATGGCTTACCACAGTGAGACACTTTTAGACATAGTTCGAAAGCACCCCACATACAACAAATAAATGTATTGCATTGTGCAGGCCTGTCGTCAATGGAAGCATTACATTTTGGGGAAGGAAACGGTCATCCACATAGACCATCGACCTCTACAGTTCATACAGACGCAAGGGAAGTTGCATAATGATCGCCATCATAAATGGTCCACCTATATGCAACAGTTCCATTTTAACATTAAGTATAAGAAGGGAAGCACCAATAATGTCGTTGATTGCCTCAGCAGACTGCCGGTCATGGCACTGATCACCGTGCTTGACTCCTGTGGGAACGAGACATCGGGGTGGCCGCATGTTTACAAGAGTGATCCAAAATTTAGCAGCATATACCTAACACTCTTGGAAGGGAAGAAAGTTCCAAATTTTCACCTTTAGGATGCACGGTTATGCCATTTGGGACACATATGTGTTCCTTCAAGTGAGCATGCCAAGATGATTTGGGAGGTGCAATACAGTCGAGTCGTTGGACATTTCAGAGTAGAGTAAATAGTGGCAGTATTACAGAAGTATTTTTATTGGCGAAAACTTCGTCATGATGTTGGGAAGTACATTAGATCCTACATCGCTTGTGCCATTGCCAAACCAACCATCAAGAAGAAAGGACTATATACTCCTCTACCTACTCCTAGCCAACCTTGGGAATATGTCTCAATGGATTATATGTCGGGCCTTCCTTCTACTAAGGATGGAAATGATTGTGTTTTCGTGGTTGTCAACATATTCTCTAAGATGGTCATTATGGCGGCTTGCAAGAAGAGTATCTTAGCAGACACCACTGCTAAGCTCTTCTTTGAGCGAGTGTGGGTACACTTTGGGATCCCACAGTCCATTATCTCAGATCAGGGTAATAGATTCCTGAGTACATTTTGGTCAAATCTCTGGTTGATGTTGGATACAAAATTCACTAATTCCATGACTTTCGATCCCCAAATTGATGGCCAAAGAGAGTTTGTCAATAGAATGATCATACACATTCTGCGCATGTACAACTAGAAGCATCGATGCACATGGGATGAAAGTCTCCCCTATGTCCAACCCAGCTACAACAGATCTCTCCACAGCTCAACATGCCATAACCCGTTTCAGGTAGGGCTTGGATTTCAGCCATTATGCCCTTTGATGTGGCCATACCATTTACAACCACTTAGGTAGATTTGGTTGACGTGAAGTCTGAAGATGAAAGGGCTAATAGCTTCATTGAGTGCATTCAACACATCCGCTAATAGGTCCATGATATATTTGACAGATCCAATGCTAAGTACAAGCAGTGCCATTGTCAACATCGAGTGTCGCACAAGTTCCAGGTGGGCGACAAATTTTGGCTTCATTACAGAAAGAGCGCCTTGTTGGGCCCCACCAAAAGCTTCACCCACTCTGATATGGGCCATACACCATCACCAAGGCCGTCGGTGACAGTGCCTTCAAGCTTAGCATCCCCCCGTTCCTTGGCCCGCACCCAGTGTTCAATGTAGATCGCCTTCGACCATACTTCCCACCATTGTTGGACACATCTGACATTGTAGAACAACTCACACCAACATAGAAAAACCCAGACTTCATGGAATAGACCACCACTTATCAGATCATGGACACACAGATCAAGAACACTAGGGTTAGGTTTTTGGATGTTTAGGTTTTTCCATTGTTCCTCAATAATAAATAGGCCTTTGAACCTCATTGTAACACAGTTTAGAGGCATGTAGCTGCCACATCTCTCCTCAAAGATAAGCTACCATTGCCTGAACTATCTTATTTCCATTTTGTTTGTAAGCATAGTTCAATGTTTTTCCATTAATGAAATGAAGTGTTTTTCTACCTCATCTCTATGTAACAACGTGCTTAGCCTAATTTCTTTATTTATTAATCATTTTCTACATAGATACTAAAAAATGGGCCTTAATTCCTTCTTCTTCTTAATTTCAAAGATCATTGGGTTGTCAAGCTAAAGAGCATTGTAGCCTCAACCATTCTTCAGCCTATTCATTCTTCAACCATTTCTTTCATCATGGGTTCCTCTTGTTCCTACATCTTACAACTTCCATGTCCAACACCTCATGAATGGTACTTTCCTTCCCTTCTCTTAGTTTTGTTGGAAAAATGCAAAGTGGCAGCTATTAATTCTGACTTTCCTTAACCTCAATATTTGATTGTGAACTTAGTTAATATTCTTGTGTTATTTATTTAGATATTATTATCAAAATAATATCAAGAACAAAAATAGTAGAATAGAGTACACAGAAATTAGGTTCTCAGCGAGGGAAAAAACCCCTCCAATGGGAAAACCCAATAAAATATTCTCTTTTTATAGGATCTACTTCAAATGAGACAGCAAAGACCCAATCCCTAAACCAAGTCCTCCTCCAAGTACCAAGTTAGCCCTTCTAGTCATGTCTTTCCATAACCTAGCACCAACTAACTTCAAACTACAACTTCGACTTTCCATCTTTAGTACTATTTCTTTGACCTAGAACTTTAGCCCTGTAGCTGTTGTAGATAATTTAAGTCAACGCTTCAAGAACTCTTCCTTGATCAAGGCATATCCTTCCAAGATCAACGAAGTCAAACCAAAATATCTTTCGCTCCCAACTAATTAATACTACAACTCAAACCTGCAATTTTTGCCTTCTTGGAAGCTGCAAAAACCTTAATCCTTTGCATGTATGTGAGAGATAGAGCCCAAACACAAGATTTTTGTCCTTCCTTTTTTCTTTTAGGCCTACACTACCTTTTTCTCTTGCTTCCCACCTACAGATACAACTTCCTTCTTGAAATTGAACTTGTGAGTGAGTGAGTCACAAATGGGGTCGAAGTACTTGTATTTATAGCCTTTCCAAGGAGTTGAATTACCTTCTTTAGGGTAACTTGAAGCTGCCAGGGATGACTTGTACTTTTGGATTTTCCAGGACTTTCCATACTAAAAAATAATTCCTTATTTATTTACATTTTTCCTAGAAGGGTCTTATAAACATGATGTTCACTTTCTTGACTCATGACAATGACTCCTATGACCTAACAAATCCTAGAAGTGTGAAGAACATGCTTTTATGTAGAATACCATCAATAATGACCATGAAACCTATGCTTTAAAATAATAACCTTTTCTTTTCTTCTCTTATTCATTACATAAAATACATATTGAAATAAGTACAATAATAATTATGAAGACCAAAACTACTTACATTTCCAACAAGTCTAGCAACAAATCTTCCTTATGCAACATCATTTTAACCTCTATTAACATAACATTTGCTTCCTCATTTTTATTTTATTCTTCCCATTTCATAGGCTCTTCTTACTTTGATATCGTTTTATATAATAGTTATCACTCCCCTATAATATCAATGTATCACAATGGACCATCCCGTCTATATAGTCATCATGAATCACATGATTACATAGAAACCTAAGATTTGTGATCTATGTAATTTACTGACATTAATAAACTATTCAATATTAATAAATACATTTACTATTTGCATACGGGGTGACTAAGGTGGAAAAGGGGCGGGGGATATGGGGGAGGTTTTGTTTTTATTGCCCCACCAACCGATGACTTGATGTGACATGGAAACACGCCTCCCCCCACCCTAGATAACATTCATGTAATGAATAGCATGACAACCATTGTTACAAGGAAACCCATGCAAACAAAAACTTTAAGAGATACACCAAGGTATGCAATCTGTCACAATACTGCACCCATGCATCAACTTGCTCATTGCAATCCTATCAATCCATACACATTCAATTAGGAGCCATTAATTGATGCCTCATTGGGATTCTACGTGCTACCTAAGGATTTTCTTAGCAAACACATAGATGAAGATCATTATATTGAGGTGGCCTCGACAATTATTTTAATGTATTCATGTCAATTATATAAAGCGATGTATTAATATCAATTATGGGCAAAAGCATGGAGCTGGGTTAATTTTTTTGGTGAAATAGTTTATGTTTTGGTGGAAAAAACAATGGCTCAATCGATCCATTCAAGCACTCGATTGAGATCTGGGCACTAAAAAAATAGCTCGATCGAGGGTTAAAAGCTAACCCTTAATCTTTGAGAACAAAGCCTCTCCCTTCAGTTGATCAAACAAGTCATCAATCCTCGACAAAGAGTACCTATTCTTAATCGTCACCTTGCTCAATTGCCCATAATCGATGAATAACTTGAGGGCACCATATTTATTCTTCACAAACAACACTAGTGCACCCCAAGGCAACACACTTGGCATAATGTATTCCTTTTCAAGGATTTCCTTCAACTACAACTTCAATTCCACTAACTCTAGAGTGCTCATCTTGTATAGTGCCTTTGATGTTGGTGCTACTCTTGGTACCAACTTAATAGAAAATTCCACTTCCCTTTGAGGCAATAAATATGAGATATTTGTTGGGAATACATCCTAAAACTATTGTAAAACTTGGTACCTGTTCAAGACCTTAGCATTCTCAACATCCTTACTTTTGTCACTGGACATATGCACTGCAAATAAGACACACCCTTTCCTACAATTGTGCTTTGCCTACATAGCTGTAACCATTCTAACTCATGTCGCCTTATTCTTATCGTGCAAAAATATATGCTCTCCATTGTCATCAAAGCATTTAGTAGCCTTATCATAGTAGTCCACCTTAGTACCGTGAAGATAAAACCAATCCATGCCTAGAAGCATATTGTACGAACCCAATGGAAGTACATTCATATGCATTGATGTAGACATATCATTCAACTCAAATGCACAAAATCTTACCCAATGATGAAATCATTTCTTAGTACTTGTAGCCAACTTCACTAACCAAGAATATGCATGTACTTCTTTATTCAAACCACTCTTATCCACTACGTCAGGACTGATATAACGAAAGTTATATCTAGGGTCAATCAAAATAGAAACAACTTGATTACAAAGCTTACCTTCCATCTCAATAATATATGCATGCTGATCGACCTCCTTATTATCCAAAGATGCATAAATTTGAGGAATACTCTGTCCAACATCCCCAACCGTCTGTGCTTCTTGAGCACTGTAAATCTGTAGTATTCCACCTTAATGTTGCACACAATCTCTTCTACGATAATCTTGGCCACTAGTCTAATACTATAAAGTCTTCTTGCCATCACCCTTGTTCTACTCCTCAAACTTAAATCCTTGTCCTTTTCCAGTTGTATTGAACCTCTTGTGTGACACTACGTTCTCTTTTTTGCTTGTATCCAGTAATCTTCCTCGCTTCTTATCCCACTTTCCCTTTTTATTGTCATTACCATTCCACTCCTATTTGGATTCATACATATATTTCAATTGCTCATAATGGCACTTTAAATTTTTTATGGCTTCCTCCAATTATCTAGGCTCATTAATATCAATCTCGTCCTTGAATGTTACCGACAACCCAATGATGAATCTCTGAATCTTAGTTTTCTCCTTCTTAAGACAAGGGATATACCTCAATAACTCCAAGAACTTGCTAGTCTACTCATCATTATTCATATATCTTGTAACAGCTCTGGTGAAAATTCAATGTAATAAAAGTAAATAAAGGAAAAATAATAACCATGGATGATGGGACACTTATTCCAAGTTGAATGTTGGGCAAAATCCTAGTGATGGGGATCACTTGTGATTATTTATGGCTAAGGAAATTAGCAAAGGCAATGGCTAAGGCTTTGGAAAGGCAAAATGGCTTTTAAGCACATTTGATTATGAAAATAATGGAAATTGGGAAAAAAGGGAGGCAAAAGGTCACGGTTGCATGTGAGGAGGAAATTGAAGGAAAATAATGGAAAATGAATAAAATAGAGGCCTCATTCATAAAAAGGCTTCTAAGGATTAGTTAGTAACCTTTTGTCAGTTCAGTTTTGGAACTCTCTCATTATTCTCTCTCTCTCTCTCATACTCTTGGATACTTAGATTTTTCTTGGAGCACTCTTGGTGGGTGTGGTATACTTGGATTCTTGGATCAAGAAGGTAAAGGAAGAGAAGGAAAGTGCAAGAGGGAATTGGGATCAATAGTTACATCATATTTCTTGCAGGTACTGAGTTGCTATGTTTCCATCACTGTTTTGGCATGCATCGCATATAAATGTGGATTTTTGGTTTTGATTTGTCATTGGCATGGAGGATGGTCGGGATTGACAATGGACTCCCTAGCATTTCCATTTCGTGGATAGCCATGTTGATTGTGGGTTTACTTTCATTATTTGATTTCTTTTGGTTCTCATGTTTCCTTAGCTTAGGCCGAGTTACTAGTCTTGGAAGCCTTGGTTGGACAAATGATCTGGAAGCCCTGTAATAGCTTGGGCTAAGTTACTAGTCCTGAAAGCCTTGGTTGGACAAACACTTTGGAATCCCTAGGTGGGTTGAGTTACTAGTCCTACAAGCCCTGGTTGGAAAATTTCTCTAGAAGCCTTGCATAATATGAGGGTTGAGTTACTAGCCTCGGAAGCCTTGGTTAGACAAACACTCTAGAAGCCCTGGAAGGCTTGTATGGAGACCAATTTGATGATGGTTTTGTGATGTCTGGCAGTGAGGTGGAATCACTATTTGATGGGTTGAGGTAGATGGCCTCTGGAAGCACTGGATGGTTTTGATTGATGTGTTCTATGAGATCCCACATTCATGCTTGGAATATGGCACATGGGTGAATAGCTAAAGAGAGATTTTGCTTAGCCATTCTAGGATTGGGTGGAACGTTGAAGTCCCATCTCGATTTTGAATTTTGTATCATTAATCAAAGATTATTTCTCCTTTTATTTCTATGAGTATTATGATGGATTATATGTGGTATATATGACTATGATTTCATTTATATTTATGTTCCTATTATGTTGGTTATGTATGTGTTTTATGACAGGAGCCATGTCTGGCTCTCGTCACATTTTTACTTGTAATTGAATGATCAATGTATCTATGAACTAATGGATGGAATGGAAGCTAATGTGTTGAGGCATCAATGGTTCTCAACGCTTCTCAGCTAACTATTAGACCCCTATGCTCAGAACTATTATTTACGCCTAGAGATTACATATTCGCGATATGTTTGACGAAATGCATATCATGGCTAGTAGAGGTCCAGTCAAGTTCTTGAACAAGTATTTGCTTTAGTACTGCCATTTCCATGTTATTTTACTGATATAAAGAGATGGTTCAATTGCTGGTAGTGACCTGGGCTATGGGCCTGAAAAAGTGGCTCAAATCCCAGAGCTGTTGGCATATCACTGACAAATTTAGTCTCTGGTCGCTAGCAAGTAAGCCTGTGAGAATGACTTTGGGTTTCTTGACGTTGTCATGCCTACAACATGAGAGTGACCAAGGCTTAAGTTGTCCAAACATTTATTGGGACCCAAGGGAAAGCTGTCTAGAGTATTGGATTGGTTCCTGAGAGTCCTGTAGTTGATGTTAAATGTTTGTATTGTGTGTTTCCATCGGTTGCACTTCCTTAACGTGACTTAGGAGGTTGAGTCATATCATAGTGCCCTCTCATTGTATGTTTACCCCGACTGGCCGATTGCTTGGGTAGATGTAATGTTTCATTTATAATAACAATCTTCTTACAATAAAACCATCTGTTTAATATGATAAATGGATGGATGAACATGTATATATATCTCCTCGCCTTCCCAAAAAAAAGTTATAAGAATAAGTGGTGATGTGTCTTTATTTGTTCGGTTCAAAACAAAGTGCTTTCAACTTTTATTTTATTTTACTTTAATAATAACTTGTTCTATTTGAACTTTTAAATAAATGTTAATGTCTTAATTAATTTACTATAGATAGCTTGAGATAATAATATAGGTTGAAAGAGGTAAGCTTGGATCTTTAAATGAATTTGTTTGATTGTTATATATTTCATAACTTAGGTTTAGGCTGTGTACTTAGTTTATAATAGTATAGTTTAATGACGTGCTATTTTTGTCAGAAAAATAACAGACATTTCAATATGATTTTGATTATAAATTTGATTCAAATTTTTGGAAATTTAGGTTATAGTGGTCAAGTTTCAAGATTTTGGGTGCCCAACGATTTTTGGTGATGTTGAATCCATTTCCACCATAAAAAACAAGATTCAAGCATTCCTCACGTCAATTTTTTTGAAAAGAATGACTGCACTACCATGACACATTGTTTACAATCTCATGCTTGAGTTATGGGTAATGTCATTGCTTTAAATATTTTTTTCAATTTCAAATTTATTATTGGTATTTGGTTACTTTTAATGTAATTATGGTGATATCATCCAGAATAAGACTTGAAGATTTTAATTTAACTATCAATAATTATTAAGTGAATGATATGGTTTTAACTTCCACAATATTTTAAATAGTCACAAAATAAAGATTGAGATTTATCTCAAACTCTTTTAATTAAAATAATTAATAAAAAAATGTCATATTATTTTAATAAATAACAATATCATCATATATTGTAATAAATAATGATATCATCATACAAACACGATAAATTAAATAACGATATTATCATATAAACACGATAATTTAAATAAATAAGATATCATCATATAAACACGAGATCATTTATTGTAATAAATAATGATATCATCATATAAACACGATAAATTAAACATGGAGACTCGAAGGAAAAAACACTAACAATGTGTTTAGCCTCTTTTCTTCATTTATTAATCATTTTCTACATAAATATTACAAAACTAGCCTTAATTTCCTTTTTGTCTAAATTTCAAAGATCATTGGGTTGTCGAACCAAAGAGAATTGTAGCCTCAACCATTCTTTAGTCTCTTCATTCTTCAACCATTTATTTCTTCATGGGTTCCTGTTGTTCCTACATCTTACAACTTCCATGTCCAACACTTCATGAATGTTACTTTCTTCCCCTTCTCTTATTTTTATTGGAAAAATGTAAAGTTGCAGCTATTAATTCCAATTTTCCTTAACCTTAATATTTGCTTGTGAATTTATTTAGTCTTCTTGTGTTCTTTATTTAGATATTTTCATCAAAAAAATATCAAGAAAAAAAATAGTAGCAAAATAGAATGCAAAAATGAGGCTCTCAACCAAGGAAAATTCCCCTCCAAGCAGAAAACCCAGAAAAATCTTCTCTTATTATAGAATCTACTTCAAATGGGACAGAAAAGACCCAATCCCTAGACCAAGTCCTCCTCCAAGTACTAAGTCAACCCTTCCAATCATGTCTTTCCATAATCTAGCACCAACCAACTTCAAACTGCAACTTTGACTTTCCAGCTTTAGTACTATTTCTTTGACCTACAACTTTAGCCTTGTAGTTGTTGCAGAAAATATAAGTCAACGTTTCAAGAATCCTTCCTTGATCAAGGCATCTCCTTCCAAGATCAATGAAGTAAATACACTAAAGGTCACAAGTGTACCGAGAATAAATTATTTTACATAGATTCTGAAGAGGAGGAAGAAAAGAAACAAGAAACGTTAAAATAAGAGGATATACACCATGAACGAACCTTAGAAAAAGAAGAAATGAATCCGACCATATCTTGTAATGCATTGGTTGGAATTACCACTCCTCAAACTATCAAGATAGAAGGCATATCAAGAAGAAAAAGGTAATACTGTTGATTTATTTGGGAAGTACCATAATTTTATTCATTGTAAGATAGCCAGGGAATTGAATTTCTTTCTATATCCAGCACCAAAGTGTCAAGTGATGGTTGCAAGTGGAGGAACCATAAATTGCTCAAGAAGGTGCCATAATATAAGGCTATCCATGGGAGAATATGTATTTAATAGCCCAATGCTTTCCATTCCAATGGGTGGTGCTGATATTGTACTAGGAGTCCAATGGATACAATCCTTGGGTACAATAGCTTTTAATTTTCAAGAGCTTTTCATGAAATTCTCTTGAGAAGGAAAGGAAGTTCAATTAAAGGGTATCGCAGGGAAACCGAGAAAGATAATCATCTCTAACAAAATGACAAAGTTTCTAATGAAAGAACAATGAGGCATAATTGCATAATTATGTTCACTAGAGGCTCCCACATCGAAATCATCCATTTCTCCAAATCTCCAGAGATACTTGGACAATCATTCCAAGGTTTTTAAGACTCCCAAAGGCCTCCCACCTATTTTTGTCATGATCATGCTATTAATTTGATTCCAGGAAGTGTTCCTCCAAACATTGGGCCTTACAAATATCCCTATGTCCAAAAGAGTGAAATTGAACATATGGTTGCAGAAATGCTAGAGGATGATATAATTCAACCTAGTCAAAGTTCTTTCTCTCCTCCTGTGGTATTGGTTCACAAGGAGGATGGATCATGGCACATGTGTCCAAATTATAGGGAGATCAACAAGCTCACTATTAGAGATAAATTTCCCATTCCTGTCATTGATGAATTATTGGATGAATTGCATGGATCATTTTACTTCACCAAGTTGGATGTTCGTTCAAGATATCATCAAATCAGAATGAAGACTAAAGACATTCCAAAAACAACATTTAGAACTCATGAGGGTCATTATGAATTTTTGGTCATGCCTTTTGGCCTTACCAATGCACCTTCTACATTTCAAGGTTTGATGAATTCCATTTTCAAACCCTTCCTTAGAAAATTTGTGTAGTATTTTTTGATGATATACTAATCTACAACAAGTCTTGGAAGGATCATGTTGAACATGTTGACAGGGTGCTACAACTATTGGAGGAGAAACAATTATATGCAAAAAGATCCAAATGTTTCTTTGGAGTACAAGAGGTGGAGTATCTGGGTCATATTGTATCTCATGAAGGATTTAAGGTAGACCCTAGCAAAATTAAAGCCATTAAGGAATGGAAAATCCCCACATCCATAAAGCATCCATGAGGATTTCTCAGGTTGACAGGGTATTATTGCAAGTTTTTTAAGAATTATGGGAGAATAACAACACCTATAACTACATTACTGAAGAAAGATGCATTTTCATGGACTCCAGAAGCAACAAAGGCCTTCGAACATATTAAAGAGGCAATGTGCCAAGCACTGGCCTTAGTTACACTAGACTTCACAAAATCCTTTATTGTGGAATGTGATTCTTCAGGAAATGGAATTGGTACTATTTTAATACATGAAAGACCCATTACTTTTGAAAGTCGTCCAATCAAGGGAAAGTTTTTACACAAAGCTATTTACGAGAAGGAAATGTTGGAAATATTACATGCACTTAACAAATGGTGACCCTACCTAATGGGAAGACACTTCAAGGTAAAAACAGATCATGATAGCCTTAAATACTTTTTAGAACAAACATTATCTTCTGAAGAGAAATAAAAGTGGGTCACAAAGATGTTGGGTTATGACTTTGAAATCATCTACAAAAAAGGGAAGCAAAATGTGGTGGCAGATGCACTCTCAAGAAAGGATGAGGATGTGGAAGCATTGTTGTGCGCTTTCTATTATCCAACCAGATTGGATAAATGAAGCAAGGGAGGAATGGAAGAATAATGAAGAAGTGTGGGCACTTATTCGAAAGTTACAACAAGATTCTAGTACATCTGATACATTTAGTTGGCAAAATGATTCTTTCTGGTACAAAGATCGCTTATACCTCTGTAAGAATTCGCAACTCAAACAAAAGTTTCTTATGGAATTGCACACTTCTCCCTTAGGAGGGCACTCGGGATTTTTAAAAACTTACCACAGGGTTAAGAAGGAATTTTTTTTGGGATGGCCTTAAATCGGATATTCAAAAGCGGCGAAATGTTTGTTTTGCCAACAAAATAAAGTTGAAACAATTAAGACCCTGGGTCTATTACAAACTTTATCCATTCCAAGCCAACGTTGGGAGGAGGTTTCAATGGATTTTATCACAGGTTTACTGAAGTCTGAGGGAAAGAGTGTCATCATGGTGGTAGTTAACAGACTTACCAAATATGCACACTTTTGTGCATTATCACATCCATTTAAATCTAGTACAGTTTCTACTGCATTTATGGAAACAATTCAAAAG